>OY821518.1:184591273-184748773 GCA_963682025.1 Cordilura impudica
TATTATATTATATTATATTATATTATATTATATTATATTATATTATATTATATTATATTATATTATATTATATTATATTATATTATATTATATTATATTATATTATATTATATTATATTATATTATATTATATTATATTATATTATATTATATTATATTATATTATATTATATTATATTATATTATATTATATTATATTATATTATATTATATATATTATATTATATTATATTATATTATATTATATTATATTATATTATATTATATTATATTATATTATATTATATTATATTATATTATATTATATTATATTATATTATATTATATTATATTATATTATATTATATTATATTATATTATATTATATTATATTATATTATATTATATTATATTATATTATATTATATTATATTATATTATATTATATTATATTATATTATATTATATTATATTATATTATATTATATTATATTATATTATATTATATTATATTATATTATATTATATTATATTATATTATATTATATTATATTATATTATATTATATTATATTATATTATATTATATTATATTATATTATATTATATTATATTATATTATATTATATTATATTATATTATATTATATTATATTATATTATATTATATTATATTATATTATATTATATTATATTATATTATATTATATTATATTATATTATATTATATTATATTATATTATATTATATTATATTATATTATATTATATTATATTATATTATATTATATTATATTATATTATATTATATTATATTATATTATATTATATTATATTATATTATATTATATTATATTATATTATATTATATTATATTATATTATATTATATTATATTATATTATATTATATTATATTATATTATATTATATTATATTATATTATATTATATTATATTATATTATATTATATTATATTATATTATATTATATTATATTATATTATATTATATTATATTATATTATATTATATTATATTATATTATATTATATTATATTATATTATATTATATTATATTATATTATATTATATTATATTATATTATATTATATTATATTATATTATATTATATTATATTATATTATATTATATTATATTATATTATATTATATTATATTATATTATATTATATTATATTATATTATATTATATTATATTATATTATATTATATTATATTATATTATATTATATTATATTATATTATATTATATTATATTATATTATATTATATTATATTATATTATATTATATTATATTATATTATATTATATTATATTATATTATATTATATTATATTATATTATATTATATTATATTATATTATATTATATTATATTATATTATATTATATTATATTATATTATATTATATTATATTATATTATATTATATTATATTATATTATATTATATTATATTATATTATATTATATTATATTATATTATATTATATTATATTATATTATATTATATTATATTATATTATATTATATTATATTATATTATATTATATTATATTATATTATATTATATTATATTATATTATATTATATTATATTATATTATATTATATTATATTATATTATATTATATTATATTATATTATATTATATTATATTATATTATATTATATTATATTATATTATATTATATTATATTATATTATATTATATATTATATTATATTATATTATATTATATATTATATTATATTATATATTATATTATATTATATTATATTATATTATATATTATATTATATTATATTATATTATATTATATATTATATTATATTATATTATATTATATTATATTATATATTATATTATATATTATATTATATTATATTATATTATATATTATATTATATTATATTATATATTATATTATATATTATATTATATATTATATTATATTATATTATATATTATATTATATATTATATTATATTATATTATATTATATTATATTATATATTATATTATATTATATTATATATTATATTATATTATATATTATATTATATTATATTATATATTATATTATATTATATTATATTATATTATATTATATTATATATTATATTATATTATATTATACATTATATTATATTATATTATATTATATTATATTATATTATATTATATATTATATTATATTATATATTATATTATATTATATTATATTATATTATATTATATTATATTATATTATATTATATTATATTATATTATATATTATATTATATTATATTATATTATATTATATTATATATTATATTATATTATATTATATTATATTATATTATATTATATTATATTATAGTTATATTATATTATATTATATTATATTATATTATATTATATATTATATATTATATATTATATATTATATATTATATATTATATATTATATATTATATATTATATATTATATATTATTATATTATATTATATTATATTATATTATATTATATTATATTATATTATATTATATTATATTATATTATATTATATTATATTATATTATATTATATTATATTATATTATATATTATATTATATTATATTATATATTATATTATATTATATATTATATTATATTATATATTATATTATATTATATATTATATTATATTATATTATATATTATATTATATTATATATTATATTATATTATATATTATATTATATTATATATTATATTATATTATATATTATATTATAAAGGGTGATCCATTTCGAGGTTCCCTACTTTTTAAAGAAAAAAAAAACAGAAAGTTCAAATTTAATGGGGAATGTTTATTATCATTTGAAAGAACATTCTTTGGCATTTATTTTTTGAAGATTACGTCTATCAAATGTTGGCCGCGGCTACGTCTCAGATGGTCCATCCATTGAGTCCAATTTTCGATGACTCGTTCGAGCATTTTATTATTTCATCTCAATCCTATGGAATTTATTGAAGCAGATTTTTTAAGAAATAAAATTCTATGAAAGAAGTCACAATTTGAGAAATATTTAACTTTTTTAAAATTTATTGCACAATATTTTTTATAAACCTGACATACATTTTTAATATATTTTAAAGGCATCATCCACGAGCAGGCAGAGTTTGTTAGTTTCCGAAATTGCTAAAGCCAGAGAACACATCAAGAATTCCTTGGAGAAGGTAATTATAAATTTTTTTATTGATGTTAACAGCATTTTAAAAACTTTTAAATTTTATGCTTAACGTGCTATCACATGACGTGTTTTGCTTGTGTTTTCTCTTATGTCTTAAGCACATGCAAGTTGTACACAGCGTGTGACCCCTTTCAAACATTGTTTATGTGCAACACATGTGGAAAATCACATGAAAAGTTTTCAATTAGAACAGGTTCTATTTTGACATGACAAAACATATGAAAATACAACACTGCTTGTGGCGAAAGAAAAACAGTAAATTAAAAAGATTAATATTGAAAGAAAAATAAAATGTTTAATATTAATTAGCAATTAAAAAATATATAAATTATATAACTTTATTTTTAACAATAAATTTTGTAAATTCACAAATTAAAACATCAGCTCTTGTTTACATTTAGATACGAAAATACATATACGAAAATACATATGCATGTATGATAGCAAAAATTATCAATCATATCTAAAACGAAAATTTTTACAGACATACGAAATTACACATGGGTAAGAAAAAGTGACAGTGCATATGTAAGAAACACGTCTTGTAATACCACCTTTAAGAATACGCGAGAAATAAGTTTTAAAAATTCTTTATTTTATAGTTTGCCTATTAATGGCCTCACCCAGTATGGTTAGACTTTGATGGGTTACTGTGCAACTCAATTCCAAAATAATCGTTCAATCTTGATGAAATTTATTCTTTCGTATAAATTTACCACTCTCCGTAAATTCTATGTTGTTAGCATTTTTCACTTCATAAGTCACATGTTCACAACACATTACGAAGAACTAAAATATTTTTATCACACTTTGGTTTATTACGTAAAGACGGACAAACGTCAGACCTCGTTACTGTGATAGAGTAAAATTATTCACAGTATGTTATTTTGGGTAGATTTTTAAGAAAATTTACTTGTTTAAGAAAAGATGTTTTTTAAAGGTTATTTTTTAAGAAAAAAAATTTTTTTAAGAATAGGTACTTATTAAAACAAGGTACTTTAAAAAAATGATACTTTTTAAGGAAAGGTGCTTAAAAACCCCAGGCACTTTTTAAAAGGGTATTTAAAAAAGGATACTTTTTGAAGAAAGGGTACTTCCAAAAAATGTACTTTAAAAAAAACGACTTCTCTTGTTATAAGGATCAAGAAAATATATGGTTTATGGGCTCAGGAATTTAGTTCGATGCGTTATAAACTGAATGACAAACTGAGATATACCCTCTGCATATATACACTTTGATATATCTGTGGTTTTCTGGAATAACCGAGTTAACGATGCCAATTAATTAATTTTAATTTTTAACGCTCTTTACATGTGTTAATTTTTTTTTTAATATTGACCATTTCTGAGTTAAATGTTTATTAAATTAATTTGCAGCACTATCGACGTATGTCAACTTACGCTTGATCGCTGACAAATTATTTTCTCAGAAAAGACACATAGCGACATACGTTGTTATTAATGAAAAAAAAAAAAAATGCAAAATAATTTTGGATTATTTTTCAGTTTATAACCACTTATAAAAACTTGTGTGTTTATTTCTATTATTTTTTGTCACTATTATTCTTGTTACGTTGTTATATTCTCATCCTAAGTCCCGTTAACTTTTTGTTGACGAACAAAAAAATCCATTTTTCAAGCAACAACAACTTATGTCTACATGGGTGGTTGCGTTGGTAGTTTTCTTTTTTAAAGAAAATGACGTTTGTCGACATAAGTTGTTTTACCTGCACACACTTTAAGTGTTATTTACATATTGTTTTTTTTTCGTTCTTTTCTAGGATCTATTCCTCTGAAGATTTTTGACTCAAAATTTTATATAACGTATTTATTGCCCATATCAACAGGACTGTTAAATAAAAATCTCTAAAAACTTTATATTGAGCCCATAATATCAAATATAACGTTTTTTGGCTCCCCTGAACATTTTGATTTTATGACATACGCGGTTATTCTAAAAAAAAAACACAGATATACCCCTGTGGAGGGTTTAAAATCTATTTGTATTAAAAAATTTTGATTTAATTTAAACAAAATTATAATTGAATTTTAGATTTTTCTTGGGACGTCTGAAAATTTATAAACAATTCTTAATAAATGAATAATCATCTAAACTATTTTGCGAAATCATCTAGCTTATTTTTTAATATTACGGTTATAATTATCCCCGAAAATACATATTATTCTTATTAATTGGTAAAAAGTTCCATATGGTTAATGTAAGTGCATTATACACTTTTGCCAGGGTAGTCTTCTAGCACTGTTGCTAGAGGATCGATACAATTTATAATTCCGACAAAATGGAATACATGTCACAAATGAAACCGTGCTCACACCCACTACATACCAACCTTTGCATTCGCAATGGAAGACTGGAAAGTCTGGCCCTAGTTTCAAAACAATTTTATTGAAAAAAAAATATATTTATTCAAATATAAATAAAATGTTACATATGGCAAAGGTAAATTCATTCAAGAGACTCTTTAATTATTAAGGATTCACTTTAAAATTAAATTTTTTCATATCTTAAATAATTCTTCATCTCTTAGAAACTTGTCCGCTTTCTCTGGCCAATTTGTATTGGTAAGAGACCTCGGACTGGGCTAAACGCAAAATTATCTTTGCAAAATTATGATTTTTGTTGAGAAATTGTATCTAGAGATCCATTATGTCTTTACCACTAGGCTCGTCTCTGGTTGTTTCTAAGCCCCGAATTGGTCTCTTGGGGTGAGTTAATGGTGGATTTTGGATTATACCATGTAAATGCATTGTTTTTTACTGTAGTAATATTGCCAAAAGGTACCTGTTAAAAAATTTGTTAAACACTAGCATAAACAAGCTCTAGTATGTATACATTTCGTTTGTGCTCACCCCAGTTTGGCCCATACCATCAGCTTCCGGATGCATACCAATAAATATTACCTTTTTAAGCCCCCTTAGATAATTTTTAAAGCTCCGTCTTAAATACTGGCAATGTAGATAGTTACGATGGAGTAGTAAAATATCTTGATGTCTTCAAAAAGGTGTTATTATTCTCATGTACGGAGATGTCTTCATTAGTAATGACAGTGGTTGATTTTGTTTCTAACTTATTCTTTAGCGTTTTTAATATAAATTAACTTAAATAAACTTAATTTTTTTTTGTTTTTTGTTTTTTTTTTTTTTTTTTTTTTTTTTGTTAATCTACACTTAACAAGTACAGTCGTGAATTTTTAAAGCTCCGCAGTTTACCATAAAAATATATTTCAAACTTAAAACTTTATTAATTAAAAATACCTTATTATTAAATAAATCATTTCTCTTTGTCAATTTAAATAAACATTATTAAAAGTTAATTTAACAAAATATTTTCCTTTTAAAATCCAAACTAATAATAAAATAAAAATTAACCAAAATCTCTTTTAAAATTGACAATCTCTCTTTAAAACAATAAAAAACAAAATTTTTAAAATTTAACGCTTTGTGTGAATTTCTCTTTTTAAAAACAATCTAAAAAAAAAAACAACACAAAACTATATTTATACAGTTTAACGCTTTGTTGTTTTACAATATAAGCAATCAATTTATAAACAAAACTCAAATTAAAATAAAAACACAAACTTAATAATAAACCATAACTCTGTTTTTACACAAAAAATAAATCCAACAACAGAAATAAACACTACAAATACTCCCGCGCAATAAGATTAAGAAATGCAAACAAAATATTTTGCATATAAAAATCTCACACTATAAACAACAACATTCAATAACTATGTCAAAACGCAACACTAAGAGAACAGCTAGTGAAGCTGGTATTACCACTTCACCATCAAACACTACAGAGTTATCTGTAGTGCGATTCTGTAAATTTTAACGATCCGACAATCGCAAAATATATCGACAGCTATTGTTGTTTGCACTAACGATTAAGTGATTCACTAACTACACCTTAACGACAGTCGACAAATCTGTTTTTCTATTTATTTAAATTGTAAACGAGTGGCATCGCTGTCAAAATAAGCGAAAACACAAAGAAGAATAGAAAAAACAACAAATCACTTTGTGTTTGAAGGATGATTTTATGTTTGTTTAATTTCTTTATTTTTTATTAATACTTTTGTTTATTTATTTGAATATAAAACAATGAATTGAATATGCTATTTAATTTTTTTATTTATATAAAAAGTTTTTATAATAAAAGTAAAATATTTTCATTATTTTATGATTTATATTTATGTATACGACATTTCAACCTAAAAATTTAACTTTTTAACGATTGAATAAATAACACAAAAATTGTAGTTTAGATAACAACAACAGCTGACTTTAACAATAGCGAATATCGTTTAAAAATTTTACTGAATACCAAAATCGATCATTTTGTTGTTTTATTTTTTTAACGATTCGATTATCGTTAAAAGAAGTTACTGAATCGCGCTACTCAGCTAGTTTTTTCAAATTCAAGTTTATCAGCCACTCGTCTTCGGAACTGGTTAAACATCCAAATTACGAAGCAAAACGATTTTTTTAGTGAGCAATCACAAGCTATAAAAACAATGATACAAGAAACAAAGAGCAGTATATTTATTGAAATTGAAAGGAGATTTAATGATTTCAGAAACATAATAAATGATGTCAGAAAGGAAATTTGTGAATTGAACGATAAAGTAAAAGAGATAGAAACAGTGAACACTGAAATTGTTCAGCTAAAGGCTGACGTTAATAAACTAAATGCAATAATTTTAAAACAAGAAAACTGTAGCAGCATCTGATTTACGAATTACTGGTATACCATATAATGACAATGAAGATCTGCAACAAATTTTTCATATTATTTGTGAAACTTTAAAAATTACTATGCCATTCTTGAAATCAATTTATCGTTTAAAAAATGCAAACACTCGTCCTTATGCCTGTAAACACCAACATTCCAACACATTATCCTTATAGTGCAAATAGTTCACTTGACGTATTCTTTGTTAATCATAAAAACAAAATACTGCCAGTTTTTTCAAGACTTGACCTTATCTTTGCGGTGTATGATGTTTTTGTTAACACTGAGGATATTCACTATACTTATCGTTATTTTCGAAACATTGATTATGTGGCATTACACCAGCAACTCGATTGCATTAGTTGGAATGCAATTTATAATCTTGAAAATGTAAATGATCAAATAGTTTTCCTACAGAATAACCTAAAAGCATTTGATGAAACCGTGCCGGAGAAGACCAAAACTATCAAAGCTAAACCAACATTTAATAATAATTTTCACCCGAGATTTAACGTATAAAAAATGGAATAAATTTTAAACTCCAGAATTGCAATCTCTGTTCAAATCTGCTAGAAAAAAGTGGTGGACAACATTAATATGGCTAAATCTACGTACTATAAACAGAAATTTACATCAGCTTTAGATAGCAAGAGTAAGTGGAAGGAAATCCGTAAAATAGGCATTGGTAAGGAAAGTGTTTGCACCTCTAGCGCTGGACGTGGATGAACTAAACAACCAGTTTGTAAAAGTTGAAGTGGAAAGGCCAAGTGAAAATGAATATGCTAAAATCCATATAGTCCCTGTTGAGAACTGTTTTTCTTTTCGATGTGTAGATCAAGCTGAAGTTCTCAAAAGTATATATCAATAAAATCTAATGCCGTCGGTGTGCATGGAATAAATCCTAGATTTTTGAAACTTATCTTACCTGCACTTCTGCCCTTCCTTGCGTATATATTTAATACAATATTAACCAAGTCAATCTTCCCAGATGTATGGAAAGAAGCCAAAATAATTCCCATCCCCAAGAACAACAGTGACTTAAGACCAATTGCCATCCTACCATTTCTGTCCAAAGTGATGGAAAATCTCATGCAAAGGCAAATTAATACATATTTAAAAGAGCGCAAACTTCTAACAGAAAAATAGTCTGGCTTTAGACAGGGAAGAAGCTGCATCACGGTGTTGATCGATGTGGTCGAAGAACTTAGGTCCAAACTAGATAATGATATGGTATCTTTCCTTGTGCTGTTAGATCATAGTAAAGCTTTTGATACAGTTGACCACTCCATTCTGCTGACCAAACTTCAAAAGCTTTTTAACTTTTCTGATTCGGCAAATAAAACTTATTGGTTCATATCTTTTATACCGAAAAGAAGTTGTCTCCTTCAATGGTTTGATTTCCAATGCTGCTGATATTGATAGAGGGGTGCCACAAGGGTCCATTCTTGGCCCATTACTTTTTTGTATGTACATTAATGATCCTTCTGATTCTCTATGTCATAGCGATATTGAAATGTATGCAGATGATGTACAATTGTACATAAGCTTTAAATTTGAAAATGTACGTTATTGTATTGACTGCATTAACAACGATTTGGATAAAATTTATAAATGGGCAAGTATAAATGGTCAATGCATAAATCCGAAAAAATCAAAGTGCATTTGCTTGTCAAGAAATAATAAGAAAAGACTTGAAAATACCGACTTTTTGAAAATAAACAACAATATAATCAATTTTGTTCCATCATCATCAAATCTAGGAATAACATTCAATGCCCAACTTTCATGGAAAAACCATATTAATATTTCGGCTGGAAAAGTTCATTGTATGCTGAGAAACCTGTGGGCTGTTAAAGCATCGACGCCCTTTAATATACGTTTGCTCCTGGCTAAAACACATTTAATTCCTGTTTTATTGTATGGGTGTGAAATATTTGCAAATTGTGACACCATTGATTTTAATCGACTTGTGGTCACGTATAACAATATAGCCAGATATGTATTTAATTGTAGTAGAAGGGAAAGTATATCACCGTTTTCATATCAGTTGCATAAAATGTGTTTTAAAGATATAACTTTACGATGCATAAACTAATATATTTATAAACCTGAATATCTTTAAAGGAGAATTGCTTTCGCCAAATCTCCACATGGAAAAAATTTGTCTACGAGACAATTTTTCAATTATATACTCAATTGCTTAGCAACACATTATACTTTAAAAAGGAACTTTTAAATTTGTTTCAAATTTATTATTTGTTTTCAATTTGTTTGTTTTATACGTTTGTTTTATACGTTTATACGTTTGTTTTATATGTTTAGACACCAAAAATTTTTTTACTATTGTTATTTTTAAGTTGTATATACAAATTGTATTTTTAAATTCAATTGACATAACATTAACTTGAAAGCTTTTACTTGCTATCACTGAAATTTATAAGATTTTTTTCCTGTTGTGATAGCTATTGAATTTATAAATAAAAATAAAATAATAATAATATTAAATTTATAAACATGGTTGTCTTTAGTTTTCTTTAGTTTGATTTTCTTTATTTAGGGTAAAAACCTTGGCGAAAATGTAGATATCCCACATGGTAGTTTCTTCATAAGTCAATCAGTAAATTCTCTTTGAAGACAATCTTGTATTGTGTATTTTTTCCTGACTAATTACGTTTTCTTTCAATTTAATGATTTAGATAAACTATGTCTCATATATGTATACATGTACATTTAACATCTGCTTAAACTGCGTTCTTTTGCTTCCATATTTGTTTGAAATTTATTTAGATTGTCTTTGGTTTGATCCGCTTAACAGATGATTTTTGTTTATTTCAAAGGTTGGTCTATAAAGCTCAAAAATTTTTTGTTAAAATATTGCCTTATTTGGAAAACATAGAGAATTAATATTTTTACATATTAAAGGGAGTTTTCACTATTAGATTTTGTAGTAACACAAAATAACACAATACAATACAAAACCTAACCCAGTGATGCCAACTTTTGATTTTGAATTATATTATGTTAATACAATATATATTCATTTATTGACTCCAAATACTACTACCTGGGAATTATTACCGAATTCAATTTTTTGGGTTTTAATTTGCATACCATGAAGTCAAATTTTGAAGTCTGGTTCAAATTAGGGATGCCAAACGCAAAAAACCAAATGTCACAAAATTTTGAAATAAAATAATTTGTTATATTTATTTTCTGAAAAACTTGAAATTTTCATTAAAAAAAAATTTGGAAAAATAATATATAAATAACATCTCATCAAATAGTTGTACTTTTTTTTTATTAAAATTTGTTCTTTCGTTTAAGAATTATTGCGCTTTATTTATGTAACAATTTTTATGTTCTCAATTCTTAAATATCAATTGAGGTGTTCTAAACTTCATTGAATTTAAATTAATGTTTCCTTATCCTGAAATGCTATTAACGTCTCCTGAATCGCAGTATTTTTTTTAATTTCAGGTGATTTTTTAAATGTAAATATATTTGGTGTTTTTGAATTTCAATTTGTGTTTAAAGAATAAAATTTATATATTAAAAATTCAATTGATGTCTTCTAAATTTCAAGTCATTATTTCCGCTTTTTAACCCATTTCCATCCTCTGTTCGCACTTGCGAACAAAAAAATTGCTCATTTTGAGCGGTAAAATTTTCTTTTTTATTGAATTTTTATTGTTAAATTTTTGATGCATAAATATTGTACATATTGGTAGCTTAAAGAAGTGACAAATAAATATATTATTAATATTTTTTTTTTACGCTATTACTAATAGCCTATTAGCAATTTTGTGACACCATCTTTTTCAGAGGTTTTTTGTTTTACTATTTATATGTAAAAATTTTGCGAAAATAAATATTTCGAGTAAGCAGATTTTTCGACAACAAATGATGAAATAAATCAAAACAAAAAACAAACAAAAAATTCCAGGGAACATATTTTAGGTAACGGTAAACATTGCTGTTCGCAAGCGCGAACGTTGGCTGTTCACCATGTAATTTTTTTGGATGTAAAACATGTGTGACTTACGTAGGAGCTACACCTGCAAGTAAAACTGTCTAAAAATACAGTTTAGCAACTGTGTATGGTCTTTAACTAAATCTAATCTTATTTTGGGAATAATAAATTCACACTTTAAAAAAGTTTTATGTTAATAATTAACAGTCTTAAAGGTTAAAACATTTTATTTTATTTTTTATTATTTTATTATTCCCTAACTAAGATTAGATTTAGTAAAAGACCATACACAGATGCTTAACGTGTATTTTCAGACAGTATTACTTGCAGGTGTAGGTAGCTCCTACGTAAGTCACAAATATATTACTTCTTTATGTTACTTATTTCTTTATAAGTAACGGTTATATTTGTATGCATTGGAAAAGTACAAGCAGAGAGAAAATAGATTTATTTGCATTTATTTTGCGCTAATTTATATTTCAATTTATTTCGCTGCGTGAAGACGTGTTTTCAAATAATTTTTTTTTATAAACTGCGTATTTTTACGCTTTTAATAAGTGATTTAAAAGTTAAGTGCGTAGTGTTAAAAATTTTAAAAGTTTTTAAATAATTTGATACGAAGAGCGTTGACTGTTGAAGAAATAATGGCAGTAATTGAAGACGAGGATGACGATATTGATACTGTTTGCGTCATTCCACCTGATAAAGTCGATGATATTACAGATGAGGAATATATAGACGAAAACGAAATTCCCATGAATGATAATGTATGTTCATCTAGATATTACTATACACAATATGTTTTTCTACACATGATATTATCGTTTTGTTTTTAGCAAACAGCTTTGCAAGATGAGCCTACTCAGGATATAATTTTTGATCAAGCTTCTACATCTGCAGCAGCCTTGCCACCAACAAAACGTACGAAAATTGCAGATCGTACCTTACGCGTAATCAAAGAACCTATGTGGACACAAAGAAATGATAGATCAAAAAACTTTCAATTTCCTTTAAAACCAAATACGGATCAATTACTTGATGTTCAAGTGAAGCTATTTGCTGATATAAAAGAACTGTCACCATTGCAGCTCTTTGAAAAATTTTTTGATCGTCAAATGCTAGACTTAATCATAAATGAATCAAATATCTACGCGCAACAAAAATTGATAATCATTTCATTGAATGAAAATAAATTGCGACGTTTTTTAGGAATTCTGATTTTATCGGGATTCAACACGTTGCCCTCAATTGAAGACTATTGGTCAAATGATCCATGTCTAGGGAATCCTATAGTTAAGCAGAGTATGTCACGAAAATTGTTCAAAGATATCAAACGAGCTATTCATTTTAACAGTAATTTGGACCAAAGTGACAAGATGACAAAGGTAAAAAAAATTTCTAATGAGATTTAAATGCATATGATATTTTTTATTTATTTATTTATTCTCCAGGTTTATTCTCCATTGATTGATATGGCAAACCAAAAATTCATGCAGTGTGGCGTATGGAGTGCCGATTTGTCTATCGATGAACAAATGGTTCCATATTTTGTTCGCCACTCATGTAAGATGTACATACGAAACAAACCAAATCCGGTTTGGTTACAAATTGTGTTGTCTTTGCTCTGCAAGCGGCTATCTGTATACCGTATGCCGGTGCCAGCGACAATTATGATCGCCAAATCGGTTTGGGCGCAGACTTTGTACTAAGGCTATTGAGAAATATCGAAAATCCTCATAGACATAGAGTTTACTTCGACAATTTTTTCACGTCCCATCAGCTGATGTGTTTGCTGAGTGAAAAGCAAATTTGTGCATCTGGAACTGTCCGCAACAACAGAATTGGAAAAGCACCGTTAAAAACAGGAAATCAATTAAACCGTGGTGAGTCTGATTTCCAATTCGGCAAAGCTAATAATGTACTAGTTTGTCGTTGGGCTGACAACAAGGAAGTGACAGTCTGTACAAACTTTGACCAAATTGAGCCAATGCACTCTGTAAAGAGATCGAAAAAAAAAAGAAAAAAATTCGGAAATTATCAGCAGCCACGTATGTTTTACAATTATAACCAAGGCATGGGGTGCGTCGATTTAAACATCCGTTCAAAAAAGTGGTATTGGCCTTTATTTATTTCTATATTAAGCTCTTCTGTTGTCAACGCATGGAAGCTACATTGCTTTGTTGCAAAGGAAAAAAATGAAAAAGCAATGCCACAAAAAAATTTTCGCGTGATAATAGCAAAAGAACTTTTATTGTCATGTAAAAGAGAAGACAATTCTCCAGAATTTTCACCACATAGAATGCCAAGAGTGGATTGCGAGCACATTCCCGTCGAACAGAAAGACGGCTATTTGCTGATATAAAAGAACTGT
This sequence comes from Cordilura impudica, assembly GCA_963682025.1. Classification (NCBI taxonomy): domain Eukaryota; kingdom Metazoa; phylum Arthropoda; class Insecta; order Diptera; family Scathophagidae; genus Cordilura; species Cordilura impudica. The sequence continues at coordinate 184,605,588 of OY821518.1, forward strand.
CACCATTGCAGCTCTTTGAAAAATTTTTTGATCGTCAAATGCTAGACTTAATCATAAATGAATCAAATATCTACGCGCAACAAAAAATGATAAATATACTTACTTTAACCATAATAAAAATGTGTTAAAATTGATTCTTATATCAGTTTTACTTATTGAAATACGAAAAACAAGATCATTTAAACTTTTTACCAGCAATGAATAATAATGTCGAATAGCGGCCAACGTTCGCGCTTGCGAACACCATGTTCTGACGATCTCAGGTGAGCTAGATGAATTCTAACAACGGATTTGAGTTCAGAAACCTCTAATTAGCTAAGATCTTAAATTTCATTCAAATCGGACAACATTTATGTTTCGCGGCCGGAAATGGCTTAATATTATTTCTGAAACTCAATTGATATTTTCTTATTTATAATTGGAAATCTGAATTTTTTTTTTTTTTTTTTTATTTATTTATTTATTTTATTCATAATAATATTAAGTTTAACAATGTGTTGTGCCCCAGCGTCGTTAGACATTATTGAGGCGAGTTGGCAATAAATAATAATATACAACTTTAACAATATAATATATATACATACTTCAAAAAAAAAATAAAATAAAAAAAAATATTAAATGTTCATTTTATATTATATTTAAAAGGAAAAGAGAGAGAAAAAAAAGAAGAAAGAGAGAAAAGAAGAAGCATTTCCAAATCTTGAAATATATGTTTTTTTAAGTTAGTCTTAAACTCAGAAATTCGCTCAATATTTTTAAGATATTGGGGAAGATTATTATATTCCAAACTACCAGTGTATTCAACTCTTTGCTTTGTTTTTTCCAATCTACACCTAGCAATTCTCAAGTTCATAATATTTCTTGTGTTAAAAACTGTTTGATTCCTTGAAAAGCAAATTGTATGATGGCCAATATTATTTAGAAATTTAAAAACGTAGAGCATAAGTTGCATTCTATATAAGCCATATATTTGCAGAATTGTCAACGATACATTTTTAAACAGAGATACCGCCGAGTAAGTCAAAGGCAGATTAAAAACCGTTTTCAATGCTCTGTTTTGAGCTCTTTGCAGCAATTTAAACGCATTTGTTTTTTTGTGACCATATATAATTGGCAAATAGTTAAGGTGACTATGTATTAAGGCTTGATAAATAACTAACTTGGTTCTTATGTTAAACTTATTTTTAAATTTGTATAAAATTCCAACAACAGATAATACTTTTAACCTTAGGTTTTCAATATGAACATCCCATGAAAGATTACTTTGTAGGTGTATACCAAGATATTTTATAGAATCACTTTCAAGTACTTGCTTTCCATCTACCCAAATGCTAAATTCTTGGTTGTGGATTAAGTACGGCCTGAATCGCAATAACTTTGTTTTTTCTGCATTTAATACCAATTTATTTAACCTTGCATACTCCATAATGATCGCAGCATCGTACTCCATGTGAGCTCTTAAGGCAGCTTCGTGTTTATAAGGATAAAAAAGACTTATGTCATCAGCATACATAACTATTTTTGAGATTTATTATATCGTTAAGATAAATTTTAAATAACAATGGGCCCAACACACTTCCTTGTGGAACTCCATATTCAACATAACCTATAAAACTTCTTTTGCAGTTAAGCTCAACATACTGTTTCCTATTGGTCAAGTAGCTCTTTAATAAAACTAAGCTTTCTCCATTTACACCATAATATTTTAATTTCTGAGTCAATATATCATGATCAATAAGATCAAACGCTTTGGAGAAGTCATAAAATATGCCAGCTACACCACTAAAACCATCATCCAAACCTTTGCATATACTATTTACTACGTTTATTACAGCTTCTTCTGTGCCACATCCCTTTTTAAAGCCATATTGGCAATCATTTAGCAAATTGTTTTTATCCAAATATGTCGACAATTGCTTATATAGTATTTTTTCAAATATCTTGCCAATTATTGGTAATAAAGCTATTGGCCTAAATTTTTCTATAAGTGTAGCATTGGATTCTTTCGGTACTGGAACAATTTTTGCCATTTTCAGATTCTCAGGATACGTTGAAGTATCAATCATTTGGTTAAAAAGTTTTGATAAATATGAAGAAATGACCTCCTTACATACTATCATCATTTTAGGTGAAATTCCGTCATGTCCACAACTTTTCGTTGCATCAAGTTCTGAAATTATATCACCTATTTCCAATTCCGTTGTGTATGAAAAATTAAATGAGCTATGGCATTGTAGTAAAGTTCTTAAATTATTAAATTATTTTTCCAATTTTTAGATTTGATATTTTTTTAAATTTGAATGAAAATTGTAAAAGGTGCGAGTTTTTATTTATGTGAACAGTAATGCTTTAGTAAATATAAAAAATTTTTAAAAATTATATGTAATCGCAATCAGATATTTTGTAGGTAAAACAGAATAATAATTTTATATAACTATGTAGAACTGTTTTGAAAGCAAAAAAAAAACTCGTTGATTCTTCTTTACACAGCCCTGTGTATACTTTTAACATTGTTGTGTTTGATGTCTAATTGAGAATGTTGACATTTATTGCAAAGCTAATTAGAACAAAAAATTTTGCGCCATCTACTGTGGAATAGTCACACTGAGCAAAATGAAGTGACACTCTGTTTGTTAATACAAAAGGAATGTATTTTCCCTAAAACAAAATATTGCAGAATTTTTTATAATTAAAATAATATACAGATTTATCTATGACATGCGGTTATGTATATTATATTTTTATTATTTAAAATATGTATGTATGTGTAGTAAATATTACACACAAAAAATACAAAATCAATATCAACGTATTTTATAACAGTTTTTTTTTTAGCTAATAAATAAATAAATATTACTTTTTTAATAATAAACAAAACTCATTTGGCAGGTCTTTTAATTCATACATTTTTCCATCATTCGTTTATAAATATGACCATAAGTTTGGCATCCATGTTAACTTTATGTTGTGTTTACAAAATAGAGTTACCGAGTTCATCAAATAGGCACATTTTTGAGGAAGCGGTTAACATTTATTGTTATTAGTATTTTTTTAAATAATATTTATGCTATATAATTAACAAACTTCCGTTTTTATATGCGCATTTCAAGAAATAAATTATAATGCATTTAACAAGTTCAAATTTTAATTAAAATTTTGCAGTAATACAGTAAATTTGAATTAACCTTTGTCGGTCGGAAGGATTTTACAACGTTAAAAGGCGGTACAGGTACAATTGTACCTACATAGAATTTTCACTATAAATTAGACTTTACACGGTTAATAAGTTAAATCATTATACACAAAAATTCTTAATTACTGAAAATACAGATAATTGTCTAAATTAAAGTCATAATTTACTTTAATAAACAAATTTTTTAAGCACACATTTTAGAAATACTTTTAGATTTGAATTTAGTAACGTCAGCTTCTAATAATGTTAAAACGGGGATCACTACAACAAACCTGTGACACAAGGAAGTTGTGTTTTGTTTGTACAACTCACTTTCTAAAAAGGGGGATACCCAAAAAAATCTTCAGTCGTTGCAAAAAAAAAACAAACAAATATAAGTACATGTATGTGAAGTTGTGCAGTTTATTGTTTTACGTGATAAATTCACTAGTTCATTATGAGTGGTATCGAAACTGGAGCTACTACAAGTCGTCATCGTATTTGTAGGTACCCTGTGGTGCAAAAGTGAGCCAATGTAAGTAAAATTTTTTTAAATGATATCCTATTTTTTTGGTTTGTTCTACAACAACAAGACTTTTTGCATTTTCTACATCCACATTTTCTCTTATCTTAAAAAATTAATAAACATTACTTTATTTGGTTCTCTTATTCAGAATATATCGATCTCTTTTACGCAATCGCATTGGCTCACTTTTGCACCAGCCAAAAAATACTCAATTAACGGCGCTTTACTAGATAAGTTTTTACATTCAATATTATCTGTTTGGAAAACTTAAAAATTGTGAACATATTAAAGTGAAAAATAAAAATAAAAAATATAATGAAGCCATTATCTACTAATTTAAAAAACGCAGTTCTAGAAAAGGAGATTCAACTCGAAAAATCGCAAATTTTTATAAAATAGGACAGCGGTCAGTGGCTAGAATAATTGCTAAATACAAAAACTGTAATCCAGATCAAAGTTTTGAAAGAAAAAATGGAAGGCCGAAAAAAATTACTGACGCTGAAGCCAGAGCCCTTGGACGTTCATTGATTTCAGGCAAAATAAATAGCACGAAAGAGGCAGTGTCTGCCTGTTCTGTCGATGTTAGCAGATGGACTGTCCAGAGGGCTCTTAAAAGTGTGGGATACAAAGCTTCTATAAAGAAGAAAAAGCCTAAATTATCCCACAAAAACGTGAAATCACGAAAGTCTTTTTATGAAAAATACAAGTCGTTTACAGTACCAGATTGGCACAAGGTAAGTATTTGTTTTAACTTTTTTTTAAATACATATCACCTTTTCTGTTTATTTTGTAGGTCATATGGTCAGATGAGACCAAAATAAATAGATTTCAATCAGATGGGAAGGTTTGGTATTGGGCCAAGCCATCAACCACACCAAATCCAGCTCATGTATCTCAAACCATTAAGCACGGAGGCGGTTCTCTCATGGTGTGGGGATGTATAACCCCAGATGGTGTGGGTCCACTTGTACGAATTGAAGGCATAATGCGAAAGGAAGACTATCTTCGCATTTTGAAAGATAATTTGCCTTTAGCAACGGCCAAAATGCCAGATAAACCAGAGAATATAATCTTCCAACATGACAATGACCCAAAACACTCTGCAAAAATTGTCAATGAATGGCTTAATTCTCAGGTGTTTGGGGTCATGCAGTGGCCACCGCAGAGTCCAGATCTGAACCCGATAAAAAACCTGTGGGCTTATTTAAAGCGCCGGCTAGCAGAATATGAAGAAGACCCGAAAGGTATTAATGAGCTGTGGGAGGAGTTCAGTATGAATGGGACAAAATTCCTGTCGATTATGTGGCTATACTTTACCAATCTATGCCAAAAAGGATGGATCAGTTAAAGAAAGCAAAAGGATACTTGACTAATTATTAAATTTAGATGGGGGGAAATCTTGGAGCAAAAGTGTGCCAATGGTCTGAATGAATGTTATGTTTTTTATTAACTTATGTTATGAATAAATGTTTTTGTTATTGTTTTAAATTTTCTATATACGCATATTTTTATTTTAGCAAAAAAGTTTGGAAATAATTTAATAAAAACTGTAAAAAATTGAGTTGCGTATTTTGTTTAAGACATTGGCTCATTTTTGCACCACAGTGTAAGTACGATTTCATTACAAATTTTCTTAGGTATTACGTAATGTAAATAATTTTGTAACTTGATTTACTTCCGATGAAATAAGGCAAATGATTGAATATTCAGAAGATGAAGAAATATTTGTTGCGTCGGATGATGAAAACAATTTGCCACAACTTGGTGATACATTTGATGAAGATTGAGACATTGAAAATGAAATTGTCATAGAGAGCGAAAAAGAATACGACTTAGATGATAGTACTGAAGATGAGCAAAGTGAAGGCAGTATTTTGACTGGAAAAGATGGAACTTAATGCTGCAGTGAACCTTTACTAAGTTTACAAACTAAATTTCGCAACTATGAATTTTTAGAAATTAATCTAACGGGCTTTTTAAGGTCCTGTTTCAAAATCAAATAAAAAGATTATTTATTTTTTTCCATCCGACGTTTCGTTGGGATTTTTCCAACTTCTTCAGGGATCTTTATTTAATCTGGCAACAATATTAATATGCAAAGGAATACTCATTAGTACTATAATAACACAACTCAACATTATTAGTAAATAAACTTACATATAATCTTTCGTCAATTTCACATTTAACACATTTCGTCTTTACGACATAAACAATACGACATAAAAAACACAAAATTGTATAAATAAATGTAAAAATAATTTGAAAACTAAAATATCACAGTTTAAATTTCCTAATGCTAGTTATCACAATACTAAACTATAATTTGCATTCGTTTTATCTTTATCCTCCTTTGTATTTATTGCACAATTAAGCTTTTGTTGAATTCTCAGACTTTCAAGAGTATATCTTTTATTTTCTCTTCTCTCTTTATCTAATATTTTTACGCTTTCTAGATCAGCTAAGTGTCCAGTATCGAAACAGTGTTGTGCTAATGCTGTTGTTAATTTGTTTTTCTTTATGTCATTTTCATGTTCCGCTAGTCTTGTGTCAAGCTTCGTTTTGTTGTTCCTATATATACTTTATCACAGGTTTCGTTTGTCTTGCCTACACACTTAATTTGATACACAACATTGCTTTGTTCCTTTTTGTCTACTTTAGTTTTTGTTTGTGTGAAAAGAGAGCTTATTGTTTTGTTTGGTTTGTGCGCTAATATTACATGTTCATCATTTATTATCTCCTTTAGTTTTTTACCGTCTGTTAGTTTTGGTACAAATGCGAGGCTGTAGTATATGGTGTTACCAGATGTTTTTTCTATGTAGTTTACCCTGTCGTTATGTTTTTCCGTATCATGTATTAAATTATTTATAATATTTTTGGGATAGTTGTTCTTTGTAAGGATATCTTTGACTTTAATTATGTTGTTTTTTATAAATTTGTTATGGCTTAATTTTTTAACTTTAGTAATTAAGTTGGTTGCTGTATTTATTTTTTGTTTTAGAGGCTGTGTTGATAGAAAATTGATAAGACGTCCAGATGAAATTGATTTTGTGTACCAGTCAGTGATAATTTTGCCATTATCTCTATATAATTTCATATCAAGATATGGAATTGAGTTTTCGCAACATTTTGCGCCAAAAATTTGGACCTTCAGCAAAGAGCATTTCTTTTTCAGAAAAAGAAATTTTCAAGTCAATTATTACTCCAGAAATATGTGACATTATATTGAGAGAAACAAATCGAAAAGCAAAAAGAGTCTGCGAAGCTAATAACAATAATACAGCACAAAAGTTTCCTAATTCTTCTGGAACAGTCCCCAAAAAAACATTACAGACATTTACCGAAACTGAATTTGATGCATTTTTGGGTATTCTTATTGCATCTGGCGTACAGAGAGACAATAGAACTAATCGCGCGACCGCTTCAAGATGATGCTGAGATTTATTCGATTTGATAATGAGAACACACGTTCAGAGCATATAAAAACAGACAAAGCTGCACCAATTCGGGACATCAAGACTGTGATGAACAAAACTTTAGAGAAATCATACAAGCCATATGAATGCATCACGATCGACGAGCAACTGTTTCCATTTAGAGGCCATACCAAGTTTACACAATATATTCCCTCTAAACCGGCTAAGTATGGCATTAAGATTTTGTGGGCTTGTGACTCAATGAATGCTTACCCATTACAAGGCCACATTTATGCTGGAAAGCCAAAAGAAGGTCCACGACAAAAGAATATTGGAGAAAGAACTATAATTGACCTAGTTGAATTACAATTAAAGGATCTGGAAGGAACGTAGTGACAGATAATGTTTTAACGTCCTTAAAATTAGCTTAGAAATTAAATTCTTGGAATATGGCATTAGTTGGTACAGTAAGAAAAAATAAGAAGTTCCTGCCAAGCAATATGCAGCCTACAAAAGACCGACCTATTTATTCCACCAACTTTGTCTACAACAGTGATGCCACAATATCTTCATAAGTGCAAAAAAAAGAACAAAACAGTCGTTCTACTGTCAACTATGCATACAACAGAAGTTAAAAACACACTATTAGCCTAGCCAGAAATTATCAAATACTACAACAAAACTAAAGGTGGAGTTAATATAATGGACAAAATGTTCGGTGAGTATACAGTGAAGCGACGAACATTACGCTGGCCTCTTGCGCTATTCTATAATATGGTTGACGTAGCTGCTTTAGCTTCTTACAAAATAAGTAGAGAACATCATCCAAGGTACAAGACAAAAGATCAGCGTAGAAAGCTTTTGGAAAGATCTCTCCAAGCAGCTATGTATGCCAGCAGTTGAAGAACATAGCAGCAACAAATTAATTGTATGTAAACATTTTGTACGAGGTGCCTAAAAAAATGGACCAATAATAAATTCTTTTTATACAAGCTAATAAAGTGAACTGTCAAAAATGTAAGAATTTGAAAGCAAAAGAAAACGAAAAGTTGCGGCAATAAATTTCTCTGTGTGAACATTAAGGCAACTTTAAAAGTTGCGCAACAAAAATTGACTTGTGTGAACCCAGACTTAAGGCCTAGTTAGCCACACGTAACCGTAACGTAACGTGCTGGCTGTTTTTTGCACAAACAGCTCGTTCCAGTTTCGCTGACATGTTACGTTACGGTTACATGTGGCTGACCAGGCCTTTATTCTATCCTTCTTGCACTAAAGAACCACATGATACCAAGAAATTGTATTTGCCGTAAAACAAAATATTGCAGAATTTTATAAAAATGAAATGCATAAGAAGAAAACAATTTTGAGCTGATTGGTAGAAAACATTGACCTTTTATATATATGTATGTATTATAATGTTATGAAAGCATTTATATTTTATATATTAGAATGCTATGAAAACATTGATAAATAATATAAATAAATAAAATATACAGATTTATTTCTAATATGCGCTTATTATGGATATAGAGGTACATATATAGAATATACGTATTGAAAAACTCTGGTTAAATTTGTTGTTGTGGGTTCCAATATTTAGGTGTTGCAACCAGCAGTTATAATATGTCACCGAAATGTTGTAGGCAAATTTTACCTCAATATATTCTCCCTTTTTTATTGCGACGTTTTAATTTACAAATTTCTCATTCGGAGATAATTACATACAAAAGGGCAGTGTATATTGTCGATTTGGGAAAGTAAATAAAAGATTATGATTTGTAATTCAATGTATATATAATATATGTTTATTAAAAATTAAGAAAAAAAACAAGAGATGTTTTTTTAAGGATGCTAAGTTCTTGGATTGATGTGTACAAAGTAAGTGATAAGATCAAAAATAAATTGGTATAACAATGCTTATGCCATTGGCTAATATCAAGTTTACAATAACTTTTAAGTATAAATGGCAATACATATCGATTTTGATTGTTTAAAAAATAATGATTTTAAACATGCCGCCCCACCGCTTTGATTGGCATTAATGGGAGTTCACACAAAGCAATTGTGCAAGAGATCGGATGGCTTCCGAAATTATTTGAGGATCGGGGATCGCATAATCCGATTGGGTGCTGGCAAGTGGATGTTGGTGTTGGGAAGCTTCGCTGTTGCTATTGTTGGTACGTCTACTGCTGATGGTGTTGTTGCTGTTGGTACGCCTGATGGACTTGCTGGTGTAGGTTCGCCTGATAGTATTGTTGTTGTTGGTTCGCCGGGTTGTGTTGTTGCGCCTGCTGCTTTTGGCTTGCCTGTTGGTGTTGTTATTGTTGCCTGTTATTGTTGTTGTTTTTGCGTCTGCTGCTGTTGGCTTGCCTGTTATTTTGTCGATTATTGATGGTACTCAGTAGGTTATTGTTGGTACGGGTTGAATGTAGCATAGTATGGTGAAAGCTGTCGCACTTGTGACATAAGTCCATCGACTGGCAGGCTCTTAAGTCGTGGCATCTGGCAAGACAATTTTCACAATAGTGGTATCGTCGAACCACCTGATTTCGCTCCTTGGAATTGATTGTAGTTTCGACAGTAGAAGAAAAGAAATTGGGAGAAACCAAATAAAAAAACAAGAAGAGGGATTTCATTAGTACTAGTTGATAGAGTAATGATTAAGTTGATTGGTTTGCGAATTGTTATTAATAGGGGAAGGTTAATGTGCATGTTGGTCATAGTCACGGAGAAGTGGCAAAAAATATAGCTTTACGATAGGTCGAGTTATGATACCAGTGTAATCGTACATCAGCGATTCTCACATTATCATATCTACATATACGCCATTCGGAGGGAGGTAATACATCGTCAATTACAACGACTAGGTCGCCAGATCTCATGTTAGTAGTGGCATTTTTCCATTTGTATCGTTTATGTAGCGATTTGAGATAATCTTCCTTCCATCTAATAGGAAATTGGGAGTGAATTGCTTTAAGCTTCTGCCACCGGTTAACGAGAGATATTTTTCGGTACTCGCCTCAGGTAGAGCCATGATTGGAGCACCTCTGAGAAAGTGTCCTGGTGTTAGCGCAGTTAAGTCTGAAGGATCTTCGGACATTGAGGAAATTGGACGGGAGTTTAAAACACCTTCGATTTGTGCCAGAATAGTTGTGAATTCTTCTAAATAAAACCTATGAGCTCCAGCTATGCGTTTTAGATGAAAATTGAACCTTTCAGAGCAGCTTCCCATAGGCTACCCATGTGAGGTGCATGTGGGGGAATGAATTTCCATTCAAAACCATGTGTGATGTACTTTTGGGAAATGTCACTTGAAGCCGATTTTATAAAATAAGTAATTTCACGACTTAGTTCTCTGCTGGCACCAAGAAAATTGCGTCCGTTGTCAGAGACAATCCTGGTAGGGAGCCCCCACCTCCTAATAAATCGGGCGAATGCAGCACGGAAAGCTACAGTGGATAAGTCAGAGCAAGCTTCAAGATGAATAGCCTTAGTGCTGAAGCAAACGAAACACTGAGGTAGCCTTTCACATAAGGAGCGTTTCTTATTGTGGAGGTTTTGAGGTCAAACGGACCTGCAAAGTCTATGCCGGTCGTGTGAAATGGTACCGAGAGATTACATCTTTGTGAAGGTAATGGAGCCATAATTTGTGAAAACACTGTGTTTGAATATTATGCAATTTTTGCATTGTCTAATAATTTTCTTGACTCGAGATTTTAAGCGAGATATATAGAATTCTGTTTGTCATTCTACGCATTTGATTGCATTCTGCATGATACAAAAACTTGTGTAGATAGTAATAGTTGGCAGAGTCGGGAGTTGCCAGGTAAGATTACTGGGTATCGTTCATTATAGGGTAATGAAGATTCTAACAAGCGCCCATTAACGCGCATAATTCCATTTGTATCAATAAAGGGATTTAATGATTTTAAGAACTTTTGTCAGCTATTGATTTTGAATCTAAAAGTGATTGATATTCGTCGCAATAAAACGATTTTTGGGCTAGATTTAATGTATATTCGCTTAAATGTGGTCGGATATTATGAATACTTCTATTGAAGAATCGGAACACGTAGCTTAACACTCGCAGTGCCTTGTGATAAGACGAAAATCATTCCAATATATCAGGTTTCTGAGTTGTAACATGAAGTGTTTGTATAGTTTTTTTAGCGGTTGGTGGACTTAAGGGATTTCTTAATGGTCATTCGGCTGGAGAGTTAATTCGTTATAATGGGCCATGCCACCATAATGTGTTACCTGCGAGGTCTTGAGGACTGCTGCCACGCGGGATTATCGCGTGTAGGAACATGTCGCCATGTTGCATTTGGTAACAATCGGTGAATGTCAGATGTACGATTGTCCACATACGTTTCCCAGGTAGCTGGTGCTTTGGACAACCACCCTACTACGATTGAAGAATCAGTCCATAATATGACCACAGAACCGTTGAAATTTTGCAAAGGAGCTACTTTGCTTTTTGCTACCAGTAAATTAGAAAATGTCGCTGAGTTTTCACTTTGGCATCTGACGTAAACTGCCGCACAATATGCTCCTTTAGAAGCATCTGAGAACCCATGAATCCGAGTTAATTAATTTTTATTTTTTTATCTGAGTTAAATCTGAGGGATTATATTGAATCGATTTTGGGATATTAATGTATATAAATTGACAAATCTAAAAGTAGATTGTTCCATTTTGCGAGAGAATCAGGGCTTGCATTTCATCCCAATCAAGGCCATGCAACCATAATTGTTGCATTAGCATTTTCGCCCTAATAATAACGGGAGTTAGCCACCCCGCAGGGTCAAACAATTTGGCAACTGCTGACAAAATTATGCGTTTAGTAACGATTGAAGATTGTGTCATTGCATTGTCTTCATTGCGAACGGACGTTTATTATCGGTGCTCTATCATATTTAAATATTTCGGTGTATTCGAGTGAAAATAAATTTGTAAAAAATCAAAAATAATAAAACAATTGAATTACCTATTCGGCAATGCCAATATATATACAAATAAAAATCCTTTTTATTTAAAAAAATTAACATAAATCCTAAACGAAAATCCATTATCTATTTTATTTTTTTTAACAAAAGGTAGAAAAAAATAAAAAATGAGTTCTCTTTGTGATCATTGCAAAAAATCTCTCCCAACTTTGGGTGATTATGTTAAGTGCCTTAACTGCAAATCGAACTACCACTATTCTCCATGCACAACCGTGACCAAAAAAAACGTACGATAGTATGCATGCCGACAGAAGATCTGAGTGGAAATGCCAAAACTGCAGAAAAAGTAAATCTCCAAACCCCTTTACTGTAATTGATGACAACAACGTACAAAAACAACAACGTGATGATGATGACACAGATGCAAATAATGATGAAAATGCCAATCGAGTAGTATGGATATGCGGGTACCAGACCACTTTTTCAGTACAAGCGTGGTTCCATGCACAGTGGAACCTCTCATAACAGACACTTGCAAGTGTGTGTGTGTGTGTGTGAGAGGGAGAGTGGTGTGTGTGTGTTTGTGAGAGAGGGAGAGTGGTGTGTGTGTGTTTGTGAGAGAGGGAGAGTGGTGTGTGTGTGTTTGTGAGAGAGGGAGAGTGGTGTATGTGTGTGTGTGTGTGTCTGTGTTTGTGAGAGGGAGGGTGGTGTGTGTGTGTGTGTGTGTGTGTGTGTGTGTGTGTGTGTGTGTGTGTGTGTGTGTGTGTGTGTGTGTGTGTGTGGGAGGGGCGTGTGTGCGAGAGTTAACACTGATAAGAACTATATAACTGATAGGAAGTACATAACTGATAACAAGTGTGCCTCCACTTATACGTTCCCAATCTGCGAGGCGTGCAGTCTTGTGTGTTGAGTCATAGCTGATAAGAACTATATAACTGTACCTAATATTTTAGTCATACAAGATAAGAAATACATAACTGATAAGAATTACATGACTTCTGCCGTTATGAGTTAATTAAATAAATATAGATTTGATAAGAAGCACATAACTGATAATAAGGTCATAATGGTCAACACTGATAAGAAGATGTGTGTATAAGTGATTGGGGGGATACAAAGCTATAAGTGGGGGGATATAAAGATATAAGTGGGAGAATACAAAGCTATAAGTGGGGGAATACAAAGCTATAATTGGAGGGATACGAATTAGGGGATACAAACCTTTGAGGAGGGTAGAAAACCTGTGAGCTTATATAAATAAAAAAGATTTAGTTTAAATGGTGCGTGGTAAAGAAGAAGAAAGCATATATTTCAAAAATTCATAACTGCAATGTATTCTTAATTGGACCGGTTTCTGGCAATATGTCTGAAAAATGACTATAAATCTAACAAACAAAAAATTTCTTCGCTTCAAAGCGTCTTCTCAAATATATGTAAAAGTGCATATGTAGGTATGTACAAAACCGTACATCACATATGACAACTCTTACGAAAACTGAGAATAGTGGAAATTAGAAGTATAAATGCAAAAAAAAAAAATATTCAAAATTCAAAAATAACGATTGTTTGTTTGGACAGAGTTGTATCTTCTGAAATTAATACAAAGTAAAGCTGTATGGTACGAAAACTGAATCTAACCACACTGCTCGTAGGCCTGACTTTAGGTGAGTGTGTTAAAACGCTGACAAAAAAATGCAAGTACGAGTGTATGTGAAGGTTCATGGTTCAAAACCTCACGGCCGCCCTAAGTAGAAAAAATTTTCATATAGAAACAATCTATTCAATTAAAACATAACAATTATCATAATGTTCAATAAATCGCTGATGAAGGCTGAAATGCCAGAAACCGGTCCGATTAAGAATACAGTGCAGTTATGAATTTTTGAAATATATGCTTTCTTCTTCTTTACCACGCACCATTTAAACAAAATTAAAATTTGCATATTAATTACAGTAGTAATTGCAATATGTCTGAAAAATGACTATAAATCTAACAAAAAAAGATTTAGTTTTTCATTGGTTTTTAATTTAAAATATAAATTTCTTTGGTTTTTAATTTAAATTAAAATTTTTTATTAATTACAATTATAGTTTCGTATCTTAAAATTAACTTATAAATACTAATATTAATTACAACTATAGGTTTTTAAGTATGTTTTACAAGATTTTGTTGTACGTTGCAGTATATATATATACATATATATACATATATATATATATATAAATATATATATATAAATATATTATTTCTTATAGGTAAATGCAGTGGAATGAGCTGTATGCTTACCAAAAATTCGTATGTATAGGTTGAAAAGTTTTTTTGTGTTAACAGATAACGAACATAAAATAGTTTACATACACATATATTAGCACAGTCATTTGTAAAACACATACAATCGTATTTGTGAAATTCATCACTAAAATATATAAACGGAGTAGAGATATGATTATATGTTTCTTAAATTATCAATAATTTCAGTGAACATTTGTTTATGTTTTGAATGAATACAACAACCATATGATTTTAAGAGATGTTGTAAATCAGTTGAGGACACCATTCTAATATAAACTTCACACCTGAGATCAGTAACTGATGAACATTTAATTGATTAAAGATATATACACATTTATATATACATATATATTTACCATTTTTTTTTTTTTTTTTTTTTTTTTTTTTTTGTAAATGACAAAAACAAATTCTCTTATGCTTGTTCAATACTCTCTTTATTTGTATATAAAATTAAGAAAGTCTCTTAATAATTTTAAATTTTTTTTCCGCACAAACATGTGAATATTTCATATTTCTTACAATACTTTTACAATTTTCTTTATGATAATTACAAACTTCTGCATTTAGACCACAGCTATGTATATAGAAAATGAATATTTGGACAACCAAAATCATTTAAATTATATATATTTATATCTTCTCCAACCATTTCCTTTATAAAATTTACTTTTTCCAATCCTTTAACATAAACGATTACATTCTCCTCCTTCGTAAGAGTTTCACTAAGAAATTTTTCAAGATCTTGTTGAGTTGTGTTACCGTCCTGCCACGGTAATCCATGAAAATGATAATATAACCAGTTATTTGTCGTGTTTTCCTTTGATGTTAATTTTGTATATTCAAAAGGCGGAAAAGTTACAAACGTATCAATTTCTGTGATAGATCTAGAGATGCCAACTTCTTTAGCAATAAATTTGTTTTTAACATATAATCCTGGCACGTCTATTACTATTAATTTTTCTTGACTCATTATATTTTATGTCAATTAAGGGAGATAAAATCAGATACTAACAGATTCACTGCAAAAATATCAGACTATATATACTCAATTAGTGATGAGTCATACATCTAAATATATATTTGATACGATAATGAGTCATAAAAAATGAACATGTTTAAACATGTTCACAATGAGTCATACATCTAAAAATACATTTGATATTATCAACAAAAAAAAAAATCAACAT
The DNA here is from genome assembly GCA_963682025.1 of Cordilura impudica. Lineage (NCBI taxonomy): Eukaryota > Metazoa > Arthropoda > Insecta > Diptera > Scathophagidae > Cordilura > Cordilura impudica. The sequence goes on from OY821518.1 coordinate 184,621,125, forward strand.
GTTCAAACATGTTCACGATGAGTCATACATCTAAAAATACATTTGATATTGTCAACAAAAAAAAAAAAAATAACATGTTTAAACATGTTCACAATGTGTACATAACCGATAAGAACTATATAACTGATAAGACGGTTACAACTAAGAAAAATTTACGTAACTGTACCTAATATTTTAACAATTAGTCATAACTGATAAGAAGTACATAATGAGTTTATTAAAAAAATATAGATTTGATAAGAAGTATATAACTGATAAGAGCAATATAACTGATAAGAAGGTTACAAACTAAAAAAATGTACGTAACTGTACCTAATATTTTAACAATGAGTCATTAATCTAAATATAGATTTGATGCGGTTATGAGTTATAAATCTATATACAGTTTAGAATATTATTGTGATAATGGAGTATATAGTAAAAGATAAAAATTGTTTTATACGACGTTCACACTTACGTGTTCCCCCATAAATTTTTTCGTTTGATTAAACAGCTCAATTGACATGTATAAATCCTAAACATCACAAAAACAAACAAAATCGCAGTTTTTTTAATTTTGCACATTTTCGGTGCAATATTTCTCTTTTTTACTTAACTTAAAAAATTTAAGAAATAATAACAAAGTTTGATCATGATCATGATAATGATCAGTTTTGTCATCATCATGGTCAGCTATCATGATCACGATCAGTTTTATCATGATCATGATCATGGTCATGGTAAATTTTCTAAAAAATTTATTGAAAAAGTATCATTTTATAGCATTTAAAATTTTTTAGTTATTCAAACTTATTTTTTTTTTTAATTATGTAATAATAATAAGGATCTTTAAAAATATTTTTTTTTTTTTTTGTAAACAAAATATAGATCTAAAGCTGATATAAAACTGATCGTTAGCAGATACGAAGCTGATCGTTTTGAATAAATATAACAATTATTTATTTTTAATGTGTTATTCTAAATTAATAGCAGATTTAAACAACAAAACAAAATATATAATACATTATGAAACTCATCAGGAATGTATTCAACATGGGGGTATTTTGAAGAAAATACATAGAAATCTTAATTTTAATCAATCGAATTTCTTGAAAAAAGTATATTGTTTTGAATAACTATCATAGAAAATTAGCTTAAAATTCATTTGAATAAAGTTTTTCAAGTTGTATATCGTCGGCTTAACCTGCAAACCTGCTAACTCCCTTTCAGCATATTTTACAGGAGAGACAAAAAACTTCTTATATCTCATATTTGTAGCTTGAGAGGAAAACCAAAAATATAGTTGGTTTATTTTATTGTATTCTTCATGTATGACTACAATGTAAAAAAAAAAAAAAATTGTATTTATTTAGTTATAAACGATTTTGTAACTTAGCAGGTTTTCTCACATCAATTTATGTTATTACTAAGGGAGATAGTAGGTTTTCTTTCTAGTTTCACAAGTACTTTTTATTTAAAAAAAGCATGTAATTACAAAAATATCTTGTTATTATATTAAATAAATAGAAATAATCATTCAATGAAAGTATTTAAGTGGAATACAACAAAAAAAATTTTCCAAGAAAACAAAATTATGTCAAAATAATAGTGTAATACCTAATCTAAATAACTTATTGCTTTGTGTTTTTAAATTTACTCATGGGGTAAATTATCATAGAAGGAACGGTAATCTTCGGGAAGTGAACTTTTTAAATATTGTAAGTCTTCAAACTTTTTGGCTGTGATCTTCCTTCTGTTTTCGTAAAGGCAAGGAAGCTGACAAAAGGGTTTGGAAATAATTGCGGTCGATTTTGTTTGGGGCAATTTTTGCCATTCATCAGAAAATCTCAATTTATAAAGTATTTCACCACTTGGGTTATATTGTAATGCACGTATGTCTGTGACTTTTGCGTCGCCTTTGTTGCGACCAGGTCGAATGCTTTTGAAGAACTGAACAGTATCAAATTTTTTAAAAAACGTATAGCTGATGTAATTTACCTCGTATGGTTTTGGCTTTTTTCTAGCTGATTTACAGACTTTGACATAGTCTGCAGGCACATTGATGTCTTTGTTCTTAAGTGCGCGTTCGATAGTGGAATGAATGCAGTCAGCTTCCATTTGAGTGTGGCCCACTTCAAGAAACTTTTGTTCAGTAATAATGTTGTGATTTATGGACGTAGAAATCAAAGCATTAGACATTACACAATTTCTATTCTGATAATTGCATCCGTCACTGTAAAAAATTATTTTACGTGGCTCTAAAGATTTATTTTGCGGCAATACAACATCCTCAATTAAATTCACCCATATGCTCGCAAATTCCTCAGAAGATAATCCTCCTTCAGTTTCGTTCCATAAGTAACAGTATCCGCCTCTATTTTTTAAATTAAAAAAAGTCAAGTTGTGTACCTGTAGTTTTGTCCTATAATATATACTACTAATTTTTGACTTAGGTGCCATCAGAACGGCTTCCAGATCAACTGTAAATACAATATTTTCATCACTTTTGTCTTTATCCTTTTCTCTCCTAGCCTCTACTTCCGGTAAATTTCCAACTTAGGGATATATAAAGCCAAATTTTTATCATCAAAGGCATTGTAAAATGCAGCTATCGATAGACTTCGCACATCCCGGCTTTTACACCAATCGTTTTTATAAAATTGGTAGAGTGACATCTTTGTTGGCCAGTCTGGTTGCAAATACTTTTTTTGGGATGTGGCGCGACAGTAATGTGATTCCATAACAGGTAAAGAGTTTAAAAAGTTATTTAGCTCTTGGCGATCTTTAGAGTAGCGAGTTGAGGGCAAATTTTTGTTAACAGAACGTCGGGAGGCTGTGAAAACATTATTTGAGTTCTTGGAAAATGTTTTTTAATTTTTCCAGTTAACTTGGTTCTGCATACCTTGGTGTGCTCGTCGTGGTTTTTTAAATAGTAAACAAGAGACTGATTTCTTCTAGACTCTTGATCATGTTTTCTTCCCCGTAACCTTTTAGTCGGAAGCGATGTCACAAGGCCATCGACATAAACCTTTTTTCTTGCCAATTCATTTGCCAAAAGTTTTGAAAAATACATTTTCCGTCTTCTTCTGTAAAAGCCTCACATTTAATAGTACCATATTTCGTCTGTTTACAACAGCATCTTTGCTTCATCGTTCTTGATTTCTTCGGCACTTTATAATCCCATGTTTCTGTCTTTCGTTTTCCGAAATATTTTTTTCCAGCCTCTCTATTTTTTTGGTTTTTTTCTGCAAACGGATCACATTTTTGTACTCTTGATCGTTTTCTTGTTTTCCTACATTTTTCCGGATAGCTGCTATCCGTTTCCGAATCCGAATTTATACCATAAGGTACCAAGCCTTGTTCTATTGTAATAGGTGAAACCAAAATTGGACCCTGTTCGTGCTGGTTTAACATTACTGCGCTTTCGTTGGAGTTGTACGATGCGTTTTTAGATGTTGACATCTGCAACAGTAGGTAAATTTTATATCCATTCAAACCAAAACTAAGTTTCTTCATAATTTTTTTTTCGACCGAATGGAACTAAATAACGTACACTAAATTTACATAACGTCGGCTTAATATGCAAACCTGAGCAGAATTTAGCAGGTTTGCACATTAAGCCGTCGATAATATATTTACACTTACCTTTGAAAAATATCTGCTTCTAATTCACACAAATTAAACACAATTTAAAATAATGTCGCAAATCCCTCAGAAAAATACGATAAAAGATTTAAATATTTCATTTCAATTCAAGGGTTACTAAGATAAATTGTGTTTTTTAAATTAAAGTCATATTCATTACAGTACTGTCCATATTGCCGTAAAAAAAACAGCTAAATTGGAGTTAGTAATAAACACTCAACTAATAATGTACTGGATTTATCAGTTTTTCTTACAAAAATTTTTCTATGAGTCGCTTTAGCAGTTTTTCTTATCAAACCTTTTTACACACCTCAAGACTCAAATTGAAGAAAAACTACATGCTGGTCAACGAGGCGTATCTTTCTCTACCACTCGGCATCAAAATCTCAATTTACTTAAAAAGTGGATTTAGCAGGTTTGCAGGTTAAACCGACGATATAATAAACCAATTTATGTCGGTTTTTCCATTTTAGAATTATCTAAATTGAAAATATATTATTTTCATTACGATTACATTAAACCTCAATATCAGGTTATCAGATACGAAGCTGATCGTAATCAGATAGATATATAGCTGATCGGTAACAGGTACGAAGTTGGAAATTAGCAGATACGAAGCGGTTCGTTAAGAGATATGAAGCTTATGGTTATCAGATATAAAAGCTGGTCGTTATCAGATATAAAGCTGGTCGTTACCAGATATGTTTTGCTTTGATTTTTATATAAACTATGAAGCAAACAATAATAATCACAGACATTTACTTAATTATTAGAAAGAATACCAATAAGTTTGATACTTCAGAATATAAACTAGAATGTTTTTTTTTTATACATTAGACCTTTGAACAAAAAAGTGCTAAAATTTTTTTGTTTTGATCGGATTATCAGGTGCGAAGCTGATCGTTATCAGATATAAAAATCAATTTTGTAAAGTAAATTATCAAAAACTAATTGTTCTAGGTGCAAATAAATATGATAAATATAATAAAGACAAGTAAGAGTGTTTAATTCGGCTGGGCCGAATCTTTGATACCCTCTACCTTTTTCATTTTCAATTTTGATTTTTTTTTTATCATTTTCCATTTATCACTTTTCATTTTCCATTTTCGATTTTTCATTTTCCATTTTTAATTTTTCAATTTTCATTTTTCATTTTTATATTTTCATTTTCCATTTTTCTTTTTCCATATCCCATATCCCACTTTCCATTTTTAATTTTTCATTTTCCATTTGCCATTTTTAATTTAAAATTTTTCATTTTCCATTTTCCAATTTTCATTTTTCATTTTTAATTTTCCACTTTCCATTTTTAATTTTTCGTTTTCCGTTTTCCATTTTTCATTATCCATTTTTCATTTTTCATTTTCCATTTTTCAATTTTAATTTTCCATTTTCCAATTTTCATTTTTAATTTTCCATTTTTAATTTTTCATTTTTCATTTTCCATTTTCGATTTTTCATATTTCATTTTCCATTTTTAATTTTTAATTTTTCATTTTCCATTTACCATTTTTAATTAAAAATTTTTTCTTTCATTTTTCATTTTCCATTTTTCAATTTCCATTTTCCATTTTTCATTTTCCATTTATCATTTTTCATTTTCCAATTTTCATTTTTCATTTTTAATTTTCCATTTTCCATTTTTAATTTTTCGTTTTCCATTTTTCATTTTTCATTTTCCATTTTTAATTTTTATTTTTCCATTTTCCAATTTTCATTTTTCATTTTTAATTTTCCATTTTCCATTTTTAATTTTTTCATTTTTTATTTTTCATTTTCTTGTTTCGATTTTTCATATTTCATTTTCCATTTTTCATTTTTAATTTTTCATTTTTCATTTGCCATTTTTAATTAAAAATTTTTCATTTTCCATCTTTCATTTTCCATTTTTAATTTTTCGTTTTCCGTTTTCCATTTTTAATTTTTCATTATTGACTTTTCATTATTGACTTTTCATTTTCCATTTTCCATTTTTCACTTTCCATTTTCCAATTTTCATTTTTCATTTTCCATTTTTAATTTTCCATTTTCCAATTTTCATTTTTCATTTTTAATTTTCCATTTTCCATTTTTAGTTTTTCGTTTTCCGTTTTCCATTTTTCATTATTCATTTTTCATTTTCCATTTTTCAATTTTAATTTTTCATTTTTCCATTTTTCTATTTTCATTTTTCATTTCTCATTTTTCATGTTCCATTTTCCATTTCTCATTTTCCATTTTATAATTTTTAATTTTCTATTTTCCACTTTTAATTTTTAATTTTTCATTTCCCACTTTTCATTTTCCATTTTTCATTTTCAATTTTCATTTTTCATTTTCCATTTTTCATTTTCCATTTTTCACTTTCCATTTTCTATTTTTCATTTTCCATTTTCCAATTTTCATTTTTAATTTTCCATTTTCCATTTTCCATTTTTTAATTTTTCGTTTTCCGTTTTCCATTTTTCAATTTTAATTTTTCATTTTCCATTTTTTCAATTTTCGTTTTTCATTTTCCATTTTTTAATTTTCATTTTCCATTTTTAATTTTTCATTCTCCACTTTTCATTTTCCATTTTTCATTTTCCGTTTTCCACTTTTCATTTTTAATTTTTCATTTTTCATTTTCCATTTTCCATTTAAAATTTTTCAATTTTCATTTTTCATTTTTCAATTTTAATTTTTTCATTTTCCATTTTTATACCCTATACCACTATGTGGTTTGGGTATAATGACTTTGTGCTGCTGTTAACAACCAAAAATATTTGACCTAGACCCATCTTTAATTATACCGATCGAATCAGAATCACTTTCTGAGTTGATTTAACAATGTCCGTCCGTCCGTCCGTCTGTGTGTCCATGTAAAGCTTGTAATCAAACTGCAGGTCGCAAATATGAATATATTTTGATGAAATTTGGTATATAAGCTTTTATCGGCTATGGCATGAACGCTATTGAAACTGGTGAGAATCGGTCCATGTTCAGACCTAGCCCCCATACAAATTACCCATATGAAATCGACATAAATTGCCATAAGATCCAAATTGTCATATAGATCTTACTCAAATTGGGTTTGTATGCGTTCATTACATCCACTAATGAGTAGTCCAAAAATGATCCCTTTGACCCCATATAGAGCTGCTTCCCGATCTTCACTTAAATCTATTAAAAAACAAAAATATTGCACTGATTCTTCTCAAATTTTGTTTGTACATATTTTTGCAAAATACAAGAGACTTTACCAAACATGATCAGGATCGGTCCATTTTTGGACCCAGTCCCTTTATATATATAGCATCCGATATGAACTTTTTGATATCTGCGGCCAAAAAAATTAATAAAAATCCCACTCAAATTTGGTTTTTGCTTATTTTCAATGTCCAGTTAGTTGGGCCTAAGAGATAGGGTTTCTAAACGAATGGTATAGGGTATCGTATAGTCGGTCTAGACCGACTATAATTTTCTTACTTGTTCATTTTCCATTTTTCATTTTCCATTTTTCATTTTCCATTTTTTATTTTTATTAATTTTTAATTTTTAATATTTAATTTTAATGATAAAAAAATATGTGGTAAAACTTGCCTAGGCCAATGTGACACGTGCAGTATTAATATACACACAACTGTTATGACTTCAACAATACGAAGAATTACTACATATACAACATATCTTAAGAAAAACAACAAACACACTGAAAATTTTTATTTTTTCAAGAGTTTTTTCAAAGTTTCATTCATAGCTCGTGAACACTTCGGCCGATTTTGACGATTTTAAATAGCAACTCCTTTGGGAAGTTAATAAACGATTTTATACAAAAACGAACGGTCTAGCTTATGGTATAAATTCTTTAAAATAACATGTCACCGATGACATGATCATTGTATATATCTCTCATATTCATTTCATCTTGTGTGTCAGAATGTATACACACAGCATTCAGGACTAATACCTTTTCTTAAATTCTATTCTTTTCATTTAATTTAATATTTTTGGAGTTGGTTTTTCCTTTAATACTACTCTCGTCTTTACAATATCTTTTCACAATTTATTATCCATACTGTTTATTGTAATTTTTGATATCTGCTAACGATCAGCTTCGTATCTGATAATCTGATTATAACAAAAATTTAATACTTACAATTGTGGTCATTTATGTTTAAAATTTCTTTTTAATAAATAAAAACAAAATTGATTTTTTGTTGTTTTTTTTATATATCTTTTATTTTGTGATGACCCCATGCATATGTGTCAACACCATTTTCTTTTATACATCGCTTATCATCTAAATAACTTAAAGTTAGCTTAGATATATGTTGGGTATATACTTCATGTATCTTAGATCTAAAAATATACATAGAATCATTATATAATTTCTTATCAAATAAACATTTTCTAAAATCGGCTACGCTAAGTTTTTGTGTAACACATTGTTTTATACCTTTTATTTTTTTGATTTCTTTTTCTTCTTTGTCAATTTTAATGGAATACATTTTTGCTCTCAAACCTATGAATTCATTAATTATTTTCCCATTGCATTCATCCTTCATCATGCCTAAGACTTTTTTATTTAGCAATGGGAAATTGAAAACATTTGCCATTTCATAACCAGACGTATCGAAATATGTGTTATTATAGAAGTCATTTGTTCGAATATCGTAAATAAACGAATCTGTATCCATATAGTTCAGACTTATATCTTCCCGATATTTAGGTTTCATATAATCATAATGAAAATCATACATTTTCCATTTAGATAACTCTAAAACGGAAAAACCAACGTAAATTGGTTTATTATAAACCGTATGAGCTCTTTTCATTTGAATCACCACCATTTCATCGGAGATCTTAAGTGAACTATGAAAGTTAGTCTTAGCTATAAGAGCTCTAGCCCCCAATCTCCTACCTTTGCTCTCCCAGTTACATACTATTTTAATATCTTTCCTCTTGTCGACATTTTCCATGATCTTACCATAAACAGCATTGTTTAACAGCTTGAAAAAATTGTGTTCAAACGAATTTTCGGCTAATGTTCTATGATAGTTGTTCAAATCAATATATTTTTTCAGCCAATTCGATTGATTAAATTTAAGAATTCTGTGTACTTTCTTTAAAATAAGACCATGTTGAATGCACTGTTGAAGAGTTCGATAATGTATAATATAATTGGTTTTGCTGTTCAAGTCTGCGATTAGTTTAGTCTGTTTCATATTCTTATTTTTTTATTTTGAGCGCAAAATGGTAGGTCGTTGTGATAGTCATGTAACGAAGATGGATATTCTAGATCTACTTCTAATATGTATCCAATTGCCGAATCATCTTTCACTTCATTTAAGTTGAAATTTTCAAAATTTTCCATCCATTCAAAGTTATTATAGGGGAGATATTGAGACATTGCATAACCATATAAATTATTAACATCTAAATAAATTAGATAATTTGATTCCTTACCAGAATCATAATCATCCAAATATTTATTATTAGCAATTGAATATCGTTTACTGCATTGAACAATACCACCCCTAATACCACGAACAATAAAATTATACATATTAATATCAGTTATCAATTCTAAATTTATTTCTGTAGTTTTCAACATGGCATCCCAAGACAAACCAGGTGTGGTATAATATTGACATGGATCTAAATTGTAAATATTTACACATACTTTTCTAAAATTTTCAAAAACGTCGCATAGCAACAAGACATCTGTTTTCAAATACAATAATAAATAATCTAATAAAGTATTGCATTTGAAAGTATTCCATACTTTTTGAGCATGTTCATAGCCATCATCACTACACGACTCATTAGTTAATTTATTGAAGAATAATGATTGCGGCGGTAATTGGGTTTCCTCGCGACGATACATCGAGTCTAGATAATCATACGGAAAGACACCTTTACGTTTCACTAATTTAAATCATCATCGTTGGGGTAAATTGATTTCACGGTATTTAAATCAGTATCAGCTAAGTAATCAGATAGTTTTTGCAAACTTGAAGGCATAAATCTAAAAGAATATAGAAACCGAAGTTCAATGATATCCTTATCATTTACGGCAATTCTTTTAGATATAGATACATATAATTCCTTATTTATCGGAATAATATTTATATCACCTTCTATAGATGAGAGTTCTTTTACAAATAAATAGCAATCGTATGCCGAAAGGTTATGGAAAAAGATGGGAACAAATTTCGCAATTTGATATTCCAAATTACATTTATTATGTGCTGGACCTCTATAATCACCCGTTAAATGACAATGGTCAGCTACTCTATCTTCGTTGGTCAAATTTTGTCTACAAATATGGCAAATGTTATCTTCCTTTTGTCTTTTTTCTTGATCTGATGTTAAGGAATTCATGGGTTTGATTATACTTAAATAATTACTATATATATATAAAACATCTTTAACCAAATTTTTAAAAAAATTAGATGATGCATCTATTCCATTTTATATCCTAAATATGTCTAAACTTACATCAAAACTACACTTTATGTAATAACAATAGGCAAAAGGTATATGTTTTTGTACCGTCTTTACATTAGCGGAATTTTGAATATCAACTGTTTCCAGAAAACATTCAAAATCAGCGTATACGACAAACGGTACTAACATTTGATTCTTATAGTTCTTAAAGTTAATATTTTTATCTATGTTAGGCATACTTGTTACCAGCTTATTACATTCTCCGTGATGTTTTTGCAGGGCTGGTTCATTATGGAAATACAACAGGCAGCTGTTGCACATATATATTTTCCCTTTATTTTTTATTAGTTGACTTTGGATCAATCTGTAATTATACAAAGCAAAAAAAAATTTTTTCTGTAGTATTCATATTTAACAAGACGTTTTAAAAATTTTTTTTTTTTTTCGTTACAAATTCATTTCAATTAGCTTACCTTGAAATGTCTTTAATCCATACATAGTGAAACTTGTCTTCATCTTCGACTAATAATAAATTAATATGATGTGCTTTTTCATCGGCAGTAAAATAGTATGGTCCTATAATTTGATTATTCTCCAAGCCAAAGACATTTATACTTATATCCGGATTATTTAACTCAAAGACTTTAATTTGGTTGACTGGTAGCGGAAAGTATAAGTTTTTAAAATTTAGGACCAGATCGTTTTCCAAGATTATGAGATCAGCTGTAATGTCTGTAATTTTGTATGATGAGCATCTATCTGTATGATCAGGGACTGGATAAAATGCTGATATTAAAGCCCATTTAAAGCAAAATTCATCATTGGTTATCACATTAATGCATCCCTGTTTTTTTTCAATGGCTGGCAGTAAGCGTAAGTATTGTGATCCTTTTATACATTTATATTGATTTATATTAATTTCAATATGCGATATTTCAATTAACGTCCATCCGCTATCTCTCTCCTGAAATTCGCTCATTTTTGTTTTTAATATACTGCATTGCTTTGAATATAGTTGTAAAAGGTCATCTGTTATCATACTTTCACTCACTATAACCATTTTTGTTTGATATGATTTTATATCTATTTCACATAATAGTGCTTCTTCTTTTATCAGCATATACTTGCAAAATAATTCACAATTAAATTTTATGTTTCTATGCTGTTGCAGAAGACGCTGTATCACTTTAATCACATCATCTCTTATTATACTTAGAAAGTTTTCTAGTATAAGATTTTCTTTATTAATGTTTTCAAAAACATATGTTTCAATACGATTCTTGAATGCCGATGATATACATTTGACGTTGTTATTCATTTGTCCGATGCAATTTTTTTTATGTTGGTTTGTTCGCAAATGATATGTCCATTATGATTTTAGAACAAAAACTGCAATATTCACTTGCTTCTTCTTCTGTTTTTTTAGAATGGTGTATGAGATGATTATGATGCAGAAAATCTTTTCTGTTATCAAACCTTATATCACATATTGTACATGTCACTTGATGACATAATTTTACATGCTTCCCTAACGACTTAGCATGTTTATATGCTTTTGGGCAAAATTCACTTAAGAAATCGCCCATTTTATTTTTTATTTACTCAAAAAGATATATTATAAATTGCTGGTGTTTCTAAATATTTTCCTCTCCTGGTCCTAAATCAATAATCGTTGAATCATCAATGATAATGCACTTTTCCGGTAAGAATATTATATGATTCCAATTTCAATAAAAGGTTTATCTGTTCTCTGGTTTATGATTTTCTTTTATAGATGAGTCCTTTATTGATAAAAATTGATGTCCTTTGTTGATAAAATTGATGTCCTTTAATAATAGTTTGATGTCCTTTATGAGTAAAATTGATGTCCTTTATTGATAAAAATTGATGTTTTTTATTTATAAAATTGATGGCATTTATTGATAAAAATTTATGTCTTTTATTTATAAAATTGATGTTCTTTATTTATAAAATTGATTTTTTATATTTCTTGTTTTTAAAAAATGAATAACTTCACTATTTTTTTATTTTCACTTATTATATACTTTTTTTTAAATCTATTTTATCTATTTAAATTACTTGATGATTAGTATTTTAACTGTAGACTGTGATGTATTCTGTAGCAGTTCAGTTCTTTTATACTGTAAGGTGTAGACACACACACCCATACACATACACACATCTTCTTATCAGTTATGACTTATTGTTAAAATATTAGGTATAGTTACATACATTTTTCTTAGCTTAACCTTCTTATCAGTTATGTAATTCTTATCAAATCTATATTTATTTAATTAACTCATAATTGCAGAAGTACACGACTGATGTACTTCTTATCAGTTATGACTAATTGTTAAAATATTAGGTACAGTTACGTAAATTTTTCTTAGTTGTAACCTTATCAGTTATATAGTTCTTATCGGTTATGTACACATTGTGAACATGTTTAAACATGTTACTTTTTTTTTTTTTGTTGACAATATCAAATGTATTTTTAGATGTATGACTCATCGTGAACATGTTTGAACATGTTGATTTTTTTTTTGTTGATAATATCAAATGTATTTTTAGATGTATGACTCATTGTGAACATGTTTAAACATGTTCATTTTTATGACTCATCATCGCATCAAATCTATATTTAGATGTATGACTCATCACTAATTGAGTATATATAGTCTGATATTTTTGCAGTGAATCTGGTAGTATCTGATTTTATCTCCCTTAATTGACATAAAATATAATGAGTCAAGAAAAATTAATAGTAATAGACGTGCAAGGATTATATGTTAAAAACAAATTTATTGCTAAAGAAGTTGGCATCTCTAGATCTATCACAGAAATTGATACGTTTGTAACTTTTCCGCCTTTTGAATATACAAAATTAACATCAAAAGAAAACACGACAAATAACTGGTTATATTATCATTTTCATGGATTACCGTGGCAGGAAAAATTTCTTCGTGAAACTCTTACGAAGGAGGAGAATGTAATCGTGTATGTTAAAGGATTGGAAAAAGTAAATTTTATAAAGGAAATGGTTGGAGAAGATATAAATATATATAATTTAAATGATTTTGGTTGTCCAAATATTCATTTTCTATATACATAGCTGTGGTCTAAATGCAGAAGTTTGTAATTATCATAAAGAAAATTGTAAAAGTATTGTAAGAAATATGAAATATTCACATGTTTGTGCAGAAAAAAAATGTAAAATTATTAAGAGACTTTCTTAATTTTATATACAAATAAAGAGAGTATTGAACAAGCATAAGAGAATTTGTTTTTGTCATTTACAAAAGAAAAAAAATGGTAAATATATATGTATATATAAATGTGTATATATCTTTAATCAATTAAATGTTCATCAGTTATTGATCTCAGGTGTGAAGTTTATATTAGAATGGTGTCCTCAACTGATTTACAACATCTCTTAAAATCATATGGTTGTTGTATTAATTCAAAACATAAACAAATGTTCACTGAAATTATTATATTATATGATAACTATTATATGATAACTTAAGAAACATATAATAATATCTCTACTCCGTTTATATATTTTAGTGATGAATTTCACAAATACGATTGTATGTGTTTTACAAATGACTGTGCTAATATATGTGTATGTAAACTATTTTATGTTCGTTACCAGTTAATACAAAAAACTTTTTTCATTCCACTGCATTTACCTATAAGAAATAATATATATATATATATATATATTAGGGCGGGTCGATTTATTTTTCGACAATTTCCATATGATTTCCGTATTCTATGGGTTATTCCATGAAAATTTGCCAAAGGAACCATACCTCTATCGTTAAAATCGAGTCCCCTACTTTTTGTTGGTAGATTTTTTCCCAAATTGACGTTCGTATGAAATATTACCTACACGTTCACATCCATAACTCAAAAACTATCGATCGGGTAGGCGCGTTGGAAAGGTGAGCTCATTTTGATCAATTTACAAAAAAAAAATCTCCAACATTGGTCCAACGGTTCAAAAGTTACGGGCATTTTTGTCCAAATTTTGGAGCATTTTTCCATTTTTTTCATGATTTTGTCCAAGAATATTACTTTCATGGCCATTTTTTTTGGCTCAATCCATTATTTAATTCAATTTACAATTCAAAACGAAGAGTTTAAGCCCAAATTTATCGAATTCGGTTGATTAATTCATGCGATATTGCTAAAACAAAATAACACATACAACCAAATTTTTGATTTTTTTTCCCCTTTTTATTTTTTTTTTTGTACAAAAATTAAAATTAAGAGATAATAAAGTATCTATCAACCTATTATCAAAAAAAAAATATTCAATTTGAGTGTAGTAAAAGACAAAATGTGAAAAAAACATTATTTTTTTTGAAAGTCTTGTTTGCTTTCAAGTCTGGGTGTTTTCGTACGGCTCTCTAATGTCGTCGCCATAGCGCCTTCTACATTCTTTCCTGCAACTCGTTTAGCAGTGGCAGCCAGCAATTGGACATGTCTTTCCGTTCCTTGAATGTGTAAAGGAATTTGTGGATCATCGAACGGTGGCACTTCGTAATTTAAATATCCCTCCAAATGTTCATACGAATAACTTTGCGTAAACGGTGGTTCGAATAAAATGGTATCGTCATTTAAATCAATCATATTTGTATATTCCGTACAATTAAAGTTTATAAGAGATTTTTTATAAACTCGTAAGTTCCGTTGGGTCGACAATATCTCTTCGGTAATGTAAAATCTTCTTTATAGCAATGTTTCGTTTTTCCATTCTATCATCAAACAACATAGATAGTAAGATATTTTCTGAGTGTGCAAAATATGGATTATCTTGAATTACTGTATTTACAACTCCAAGTAAATTCGGTGGTAAAAATCGTGTCCAAGTAATAAATTTAAAAAGTAATGTACTACCGTATGCGGCAGAGCTATAATACTTAACATTGAAATACATTGGCGTGTATACTTTTATTATATAGTTAGCCAGAATTTTTAAATTTTCAGTTGGATTATTAGTTGTCACATACAACCGTAATAATCTATTGGCTTTGGTCAGCCAACGAGAATGTGCAATTGGCCCTGGTTTTATGTGAGACAAATCCGCAGGAACCACACCATTAGAAATTGCATTGGCCATTAACATCAAGTACCTCGAATCAGTAGATAATTCTTCTGGATTTAAATCACCAGGAGGCATATTTTCCAAAGCGATTTCCTCAAAATCGGTTACCACCTGAAAAGAAAACATAAAAGCTAAAAAATAGAATAAAAAATGGTTAAGAATCAGCTATAAAAATTACATACCGGAAGATTTTCACAATCAGCAATTTTTGAGCTCAACTTTCCGGTAGTTGATCGTGGTCCAGTGGTGGTTGATTTGTCTAAAGTGTCAAACAAATGTCTAAACGGAAGCTCGTTAAAGTGCAGAAGACACACAAACCAGTGCAGTGGTCTCTTTAACTGTTTTTCGAATAGTCGCAAAATTCCACCGTGTACGCCAGTATTTGTTGGATCACCATCAGCGCATATGGCAATTAATGAATCGAGAGACAATTGTTTTTCTTGGAAGAATTCGATCAATTTGTTGACTTTGCTTGCCGCAGTTTCACTTTCTAGTTTTGTGTAGCCTATCAATTGAGATTTTGGTTCCCTCAAAACAACTAGATGAGGTTCTTTAACCATCCTTGGATGCAACTTCTCATAAATTTTTTCTACAGTTAGAGCATCATTTTTCCTGCCGTCGAATGAAAATGATATCAAATTCGAGCCATCATACCGCTTATGAAGTGCGTCTTGTCTCCATTTTTCTCTTTCTCTACGAAGTTTACTTTTATCCATGATGACAAGATTGTCATGAGCATCTTTTACGCCCAGGTCTTCCATCAGAGCTGTTGCCAATGCTGATCCCATTCTATCATGAGCACCAAATCTGTCACACATCATTGCATAATTTTTAGTATTGTATCTGGGAGTGTATGTTTGTGGTGGTAGAACTAATTCTGAACCTCCTCTCACATCAACTTCCATTTCGTCATAATGTGGTTCGTATGTAGGATCGTTGCTCACTGGGATTGTTGGTATAGTCGTTGGTATCGTCTCTTTACTTCCACTATCGTGTTCCGGTATCGTTTGTATTCTGTCATTATATTGATCGCGCATGAAATCTTTTAAGTTTTCTGGGATAGATCCACATGAGCGTTCGTTTTCTTTCAAGTTGCATTTACATTTTCCAATGTTGAATAATTGGTTTGTTGATTCTACGAATTTTTTGAATTCTGTTGCGCGTTTTACTCGTTGTTTATCTGCATTACTATATGCGTCAAGCAAATTATTCAATTTTCTAATAATGCTACCTTTGAGTATAAGTTCAATATTAAGTTGATTCCAAATTTCTAACAATCTGTCTGCTACTTGGGGAGTAAATCTTTTATACGGAAACATTTTGCTTTGGGCTTTTGAACGTTCGGCCAAGAAAAAATAGTACTTCAATATATCTCGTTTAGTTGACAGATTAATATCAGGTAATTCACAGGCCACGCCAAAAGAAAAAACATCATGCGTGACCAAATGTTGCAAACTACTGCGTTGGGTATCTGTTGGATTTTGCGATGAACCAGGCTCTGAATCCATTTTTTAAACCGTCACTAAAAGAATTAAATATGTTTTTCATAGAATAATAATATAACTATTAACTATAAAAGTTAGCAATGTTTTTACACTTACCTTTAAATCTCTTCTAAATTTCAAAATAGTTTGATTATTTGTTAGTTATTTCAAGTAACACTTCACTGAAATGACGCTCAAACAAAACTAGCATACACTGGAATCACCACCCCGCCAACTACAGCTGATTGTTTCGTCCAATTAGAATTGCTGTGTATTTGTTGTTGTCAAAATGACGTCAGCGAAGAATTATTCTTTATAAATCGTATGCAAACCCTAAAAAGAGAGCAAATGAGAGCATATAACAGTAAATGACTGGCATCATCTTTATCTCTATCCTTCTTGCACTGGAATATTATAAACAAACAAAAATAAAGAAGTCTATCGTAAGGTTCGTAAGCTTCGTAAGTCAAAAAAATTGAGCCAAAAAAATGGCCATGAAAGTAATATTCTTGGACAAAATCATGAAAAAAATGGAAAAATGCTCCAAAATTTGGACAAAAATGCCCGTAACCGTTGGACCAATGTTGGAGATTTTTTTGATAGTTTTTGAGTTATGGATGTGAACGTGTAGGTAATATTTCATACGAACGTCAATTTGGGAAAAAATCTACCAACAAAAAGTAGGGGACTCGATTTTAACGATAGGAGGTATGGTTCCTTCGGCAAATTTTCATGGAATAACCCATAGAATACGGAAATCATAGGGAAATTGGTGAATTTTTTCACTCCCTACAAATCGACCCGCCCTAATATATATATATATATATATATATACTGCAACGTACAACAAAATCTTGTAAAACATACTTAATAACCTATAGTTGTAATTAATATTAGTATTTATAAGTTAATTTTAAGATACGAAACTAAAATTGTAATTCATAAAAATTTTTAATTTAAATTAAAAACCAATGAAAAACTAAATCTTTTTTATTTATATAAGCTCACAGGTTTTCTACCCTACTCAAAGGTTTGTATCCCCCTAATTCGTATCCCCCAATTATAGCTTTGTATTCCCCCACTTATAGCTTTGTATTCTCCCACTTATAGCTTTATATCCCGCCACTTATAGCTTTGTATCCCCCCCATTCACTTATACACACATCTTCTTATCAGTGTTGACCATTATGACCTTATTATCAGTTATGTGCTTCTTATCAAATCTATATTTAATTAACTCATAACGGCAGAAGTAATGTAATTCTTATCAGTTATGTATTTCTTATCTTGTATGACTAAAATATTAGGTACAGTTATATAGTTCTTATCAGCTATGACTCAACACACAAGACTGGACGCCTCGCAGATTGGGAACGTATACGTGGAGGCACACTTGTTATCAGTTATGTTCTTCCTATCAGTTATATAGTTCTTATCAGTGTTAACTCTCGCACACACGCCCCTCCCCCCCCATACACACACACACACCACTCTCCCTCTCACAAACACAGACACACACACACACATACACCACTCTCCCTCTCTCACAAACACACACACACCACTCTCCCTCTCTCACACACACACACACTTGTAAGTGTCCGTTATGAGAGGTTCCACTGTGCATGGAACCACGCTTGTACTGAAAAAGTTGTCTGGTACCCGCATATCCATACTACTCAAACGCTTTAAAGATTCCCTCTCTATTAGTTTCCTTAACACTAAGCTGTGCTCTGTCCAATCAGATGTTAACGAGATTAATGTAACAATGCAAAATCTAGCAAAGCATAAACACATCTAATGCACAAATACAAAATGCATTAACAATAACAACCAAAATTGAGAGCTTAGCTACACAGGTCAATGATCTTCACGACAAAAACAGAGAAAACACAAAACAAATCTGTGAAATGGAGACACGCATTAAAAAATTAGAACAACAAGCGATCAACAAAAATATTGAAATTAATAATATCCCAAATAAAAACATGAGTGCAGCCGACGTCGTGCAAAAAATTGCAACTTCGTTGACTGTTGACATCGGTCAAGCTGATATTAGCAATGCATATCGATTAAGAAACAACGATAGTAAAATAATAGTTGAATTCTCTGCGCTAAACAAAAAAGAGAGTTGATGAAAAATCAGCGGCCACAGAATTGATGCGAAAGTATTAGATCATGAAGAAAATGTAAAACAAAACACAATTACAATTAACAACACAAACACCACAAAGAATCAAAACTTTGATTACATAAACGATCAACTGACAGCCAATAATCGCCGTCTATTATGGCAAGCTAAACAAAAAGCTAAAGATTGTACATGGAAATTTGTATGGGTTCGTAATGGATGTATTTTTGACCGCAAAATCGAGAATTCTACCGCTATTATCAACAACACCACAGATATTCAATTAATCAACTGAAAAATAATAAAAAAGAAAAATTTATGATTATAAAATTTAAAACATACAAAATTTTAAAACTTAAAATTTTTTATACACTTTTTATCTTCTTTTTCAATTATAAAATGAATAAATTATCAAATCAAACTTTAAAAAATGTTAATGAAATTAATCAAAAACTTTTAAGTTATCCCATGTCATTAATTTACATGAACATTCGCTCTCTTCGCAAAAACTTTTCCCCATTTTTAGTAACGATACAAAATATAATAAACAAAATAAAAATAATAGTTCTGGTGGAAACAAATATTACTGATAATGAGAATAGGCTATATAGCATCAAGGGCTACAATTCTCTTTTTTTAAATAGAAAATATGCTGATGGAAAAAGCAAAGGGGGAGGAGGGATAGCTCTACATTAGAGAAAACATACTGTATACAAATCTCACAAAAAATACCATTTCTTTTGAATTGATACATTTAGATTTAAACGTAAATAATACAATTCTCTCCCTTCTCTCAATTTACCCTCCTACATCCCAAAATATTAACATCTCCATAGTTGAACTTGATCAAACTATAAACCACATAAAAAAGAAACAAGAAATATTATTCGTGGGAGATATTAACATAGACAACGAAGAAAAACATAACAAAAAAAACTACCTTGATATGGATTTGTCAAATGGATTAGAGTCGATAATAAATGAGAGTACGCGAGTGGATGTTAACAAAAATACAAGTACATGTATTGATCATCTGTTTGTTAAAAACAACCAATATACCACACAAAATAATGCAGCAATAATAACAACAACAATATCGGATCACTACTCTTTATTTTTTTTTTGTACTCAAAAGGAAAATAACCAGGGAACGGAAAACTATGTTTATCAGGGCACGAAAATAGCTACTTATCTAGTTAATAGAAAAATTAGACAAACGAACTGGAACGATATTATCAAACAAAATCAAAACAAAAATTCTAATGATCTATACAGTGATATTTATGAAAGATTTAATTTAATATATGAAAGTTCAAACCAAATCAAAAAAACTTAGAAAACAAAATCCGTGGATAAGCGAAGAACTAATCGAAAACTTCTATATAAGGGATAAACTTTATACAAAAAATTGATAAATAATCTAAATAACAAAACTTATGAAAGTGATTATAAAAAATATAGAAATTTAATAAATAAAAAAATTAACAATACAAAAAACAATTATTATAGAACTAAACTCATTGAAAATAGAAATAACATGCGTGTTACATGGCAAATAGTAAACGAAATCGTTGGTAAGAAAACAAATAACAATGATAAAAATGAAAATTCAGAACATGTTTTAAAAAACTTTGCTAATAGTTTTAACGAAAACGTTCAAATATAAAACATAATTGTAATATAAAAACAATAAATAATGAAACAACAATGTTACCTAACTCAATGTATCTTGCTCCTACAAATGAGGAGGAAATATACTATATTTTAAGAAAGATAAATCTAAAAAAGAATGCTGGAATTGACGGAATTAGACCCAAAGATCTGAGGAATAACGCAAACTTTCTGACACCAATACTGACTTCTCTAGTAAATTCATGTTTGGACAGCGCACTAATCCCCAAGATGCTAAAAACGTCAATAATTCGACCGATCTACAAAAACGGACCGAAAGCAGAACCCAGCAACTAGAGACCGATAGCCATTTTGTCTGCTGTTGAAAAGATTATTGCAGAAATTGTGGTACAAAGGCTCACACATTTTTTGGAAAAATTTAAAGTTATTAACCCAAACCAATTTGGATTCCAAAAGGCTAAAAACATAAATTACTTGGCGAATTTTCTAACCACATCAACACAAAATTAAGTAACAACTACCACTGTCTAACTTCATTGATTTTAGCAAGGCATTCGATACCATTTCCACACATCAATCGATACAACGATCAAGTTATTCTACGAAACTGTTCTGTTTTATATGAATGAATGTATCCCGAAGTTTACTGTTTTCAACCACTCTGGCCCTCCTTGGAGCACAAAACAATTGTCGAGTCTTAAAAACTTAAAAAATAAACGACACAAAAAATATAAAGTGTCTGGTCTTTTATCTGATTATACGAAATATTCAGTTACACGTGCAGAGTATAATATTCTAAATACAAAACTTTATAAGAATTACATGGAAACTATGAAAATAAATTTGAAGAGAGATCCAAAATCATTTTATAAATTTGTAAACTCTAAAAGGAAATCTACTGGATATCCAACTGAAATGAAGTATCTTAATCGTGAATCCCGTGATGATGTAGTTATTAGCGATATGTTTGCTGATTGTTTTAGCACAACTTACTCTGATGTTCAATATGACATTTCAAACATATATCCATTTCCAGTTATGGAACATCAATCAATTTCATTTCCTTTTATAAAGACTTCGGATATCAAAAATATCTTAAAAACATTCAAGAATTCAACTAACGGAGGACCTGACGGTATTCCTAGCTGCATTTTAATCAACTGCGCCCAAACTTTGGCTGTTCCATTATGCATTTTATTTAATTCATCCATTAAACATGGACATTTTCCTACATTATGGAAAGATTCATATATTATTCCTTTATTTAAATCTGGAAACAAATCGAATGTAGCTAACTATAGAGGAATATCTAAGCTTTGTGCTATTCCCAAACTATTTGAAAAATGTTTAACGGATAATCTCTGTCATCAGGTTTCTTCTATAATATCACACTCACAACATGGTTTTCGTAAGGGGTGCTCTATTTCAACTAATATTTTACAACTTACAACTTTGGTAAATCGGGGTTTCGTCAATGGACTACATACCGACGTTATTTATACTGACTTCAGTAAAGCTTTCGATAAAGTAAATCATGATCTTTTACTCAAAAAATTATATACGATGGGCTTTACAGCAAACAGCATAAGCTGGATAAAATCTTACTTGATGAACAGAAATTTACGTGTTTATTTTAATAATACTACTTCAAAGAATATTATAGTTAAATCTGGTGTGCCTCAAGGAAGTCATCTTGGACCAATTTTATTTACTCTTTTTATAAATGATCTACCAAGTATAATAAAAGCCTCAAATGTTCTTATGTATGCTGATGATGTCAAGATTTTCTTAAGCTATAAGAATTATTGTGAACAAATTCACCTACAACATGATCTAAATAATTTTTATAGATGGTGCCACATAAATTTAATGGAATTAAATTTAAAAAAAATGCAAACACATGCACTTTACTAGAAAATTAGGTGAATTTGGTTGTTACAAATTTGGAAATTACCAGTTGGAGCAAGTAAATAAAATCCTGGATCTGGGTGTTCTTTTAGATGTCAAATTAGAGTTTGTTCAACACATTTCGATGACAATTATTAAAGCACGTGGTGTACTGGCCTTCATTAAAAGATGGGCAAAGCAATTCAATGACCCTACAGTTACCAAACAACTATACATCTCCCTAGTAAGACCAATTTTAGAATTCAAGTCTGTTATTTGGGATCCACTATCTAATATTCGCAGTGCCAAAATTGAATCGGTCCAGAAACAATTTCTCCTTTTCTGCTTAAGACGTTCTTATCCAAGTTTTGTCAATCTGCCATCATATACAATTAGACTTTCTCAAATTAAACTGCCGTCTTTAAAAAGCCGAAGAACAATGCTTAATGTTATGTTTTTATTTAACTTAATTCGAGGCGACATATGCTCAAATTTTCTTATGGACAACATCTCCATGAACGTTCCGGCACGGTCAACACGTTTTTACACTCCACTGTTTATCCCAATCTGTCGTCAAAATTTTGCCGCTGCTGATCCATTTAGAAGAATTTGCCATGATTTCAATGATCTATACAATTTAATTGATTTTTCTTTAAATGATGATATTATTAAACGCAATATTATATTATTTTTAAATACATAATCTCAAATTTTTGATTTAAGGATTTGTATATATTATATTTTTTTCTCTCTTTATTATACTTAACAGTCTGTAAGGTTTTACCATAGACTTAATAAATAAATAAAAAAATAAAAAAATAAAATTTCGCATGAAAATTTAATATATTAGAGAGAACTGGCATCCGAGGAAGTTGTTTAAACTGGTTCAAAAATTATCTCAGCTTAAGGACGTATCGAGTAAAAATCAATAACAAATTGAGTGAAGAAACACGATCATGTCACGGAGTACCCCAGGGCTCTAAATTAGGCCCAATACTTTATATTATATATGCAAATAACATGCTTAGCGTGCTCAAAAATTGTACAACATTTGCTTATGCAGACGATACTGCTATCATTGTTTCGCATAAATACATTAATACTGCTACTAATATCATGCAAAACCAAATCGATAATGTAACCAAATGGTGCCATGATAATGGATTAGTAATAAATCCCACAAAAACAAAACAAAAGCACATAAAACCACCACATATAAGACATACCAACGTGATGCTAAAATTTCACGACCAACATTGTCTGCACAACAACAATAATACTAACAATAAAATTAACATGAATGATAACTGCAGCACATATATTGAACTCGTCGATACCTACAAATATCTTGGAGTATTCGTAGACCATAATTTCAAATGGAAAGCCCAAGTAGAGAACGTTAAAAAAAATCTTCGAAAAACTGCATACAGGCTCTTTCATTTAAGCAACTGCTCGACATTCAGCGTGTTGAAACAGGCTCATTTTTCTCTCGCAGAATCCTATATTAGACATGGGATTACAGCATGGGGCACTGCAACATATTGCAGAACACTACAAAATACACAAAACAGATTATTAAAAATTCTATGGAAAAATCAACTACTTCCAAATAATAATGTCATCAGAAACACCAACATAGAGCACAATAATACCATCATCGACATCAACAACAACAATATCACCATCAGCATTAATACCAATATCTTGAACAACAACGTCAATAACAACTTCAGAAACAACATATCAGCCAATAGCAACAACTCAGGCAACAACAACTTAACACACATTTCAGTCAACAATACTAACACCAACAACATAGGAAACGATAGCAACAACCACAGCGGTAATGATAACAACTACCCAATAAGCAACCTAATCAACAGCAACAACTTAGTCAACAACAATGGTACTAAAACATATAACACCACCGGAAACAGCATCAACCAATACAGCAACATTGTTCGTGCAAAACCGACATCAAACAACCTTGCTAAAGACCTCAACGTACTTAATGTAAAGTATCTACTATACAACAATAGCAAACGAATTTTTTAATGATACACGATTTACTCGTGTCATCAATTACGGTTACAACACAAGACGACGAACAGAAGGTCGTTTTAAGGTTGACCAACACAAAAACAATTATGGAAAAATACACTAACCATATCCATACCAACAATATTAAATAAATTGCCTCCTTATATAATGAATATTTCTAATAAATTTAAAAGAAAAAAGCTAATTAAAGAACAATTCCTAAATTCGCAATGAATACAAAATAAGTTGAATTACTTAAGTTTTAAATAAAACACAACCTGCGGACAAGCCAACGGGCTTCGCGGGTCAGATTAAGTTATATTGTAAACTTATATTACTCAATAAAGTAAAAAAAAAAAATGTAGGGACAAAAGAATAACTGAAGGAATCGGCTAGTGCATTCCACTTAATTCCTTAAGTTTTCGTAGTACTGACCTCGTGAAACTGGAGGAAATTTGAGTCATACAGATCCTCTGGTGGGAAAGCAGTTGGGGATTGTTTTCAGTGAATTTTTTTAAGGGAAATCCTGCTGACTGCAGTTGAAATTAATTCTGATTGTGATATCAGCGATTCTTGTAAAGTGTAGCGTAACACGACTTTCGTAGTGTGCTGTATAATACCCACACTGCATAGCGTACAATGTTTGCAAATGCGGAAATAACAAATATCAATATTGTTGACCACTGCATTTGCAAAACATTGTATGACTGCGTATATTCTTATTGTATGTTGTTGTTACGCTGGCACACTTATGTTTATGCTGACCCAAGTGCAGGTAACACATTGTTGTTGTTAATATAGGTTGAAAATATGTATATAAAGAAGAACCTTTTATAATCAATTACTCATTAATAATTTATCAATCAATCAATTAATAGTTTAGCTCCTAGATAGAGCTGAAATAATAATAATAATAAATACTATTTAAAACACAAAAGTATCTTGTTTGCTATATGGCGATCCTGCCAGTGCTCCTTAGATGAGCATTGCAGAAAATGTATATAATTCAAGGATTATGCTCTTAAATTGAGCAATCCTGAATATAATAATAATAAAAAAAAAAAAAAAAAAAACACATAATAATTTTGTCCTGGTGGATCAGCCACAACGATCCATCAGCTGCGTTGAAGGAAGATACTGTCTGGCCTAAAGACAGTGGAGCTTAAAATCAATGGCGGAAGGGCCAAAACCTATCTCCATAGAAGAGTATAGAAGAAGGACGGGCCAGCAGAAAAAGAAGGAAAAACACATCAAAAGACCTCTGGTATATATCAATATACACATCAATATGCCCCTAACAGGTTCATCCTAGTTTTACCAAAAACAAAAAAAAAAAAAAAAAAAAAAAACAAAAAAAAAGTGGAGCATCCCGTTATGCACCCGTAGGTCAGAAAGCGTTAACCGCTCTTGACAAATAAACAAAAACAAATAAATAGAAAACACAATAATTTATAAGAGGGAAAAAAATTGTAAGAGATATAAAAAAAAAAAAAAATAAAAATCCACAAAGGAATGTAGTTCAATTAATCTGATTTGTTCTGTATAAAAAGCTATTATTTAATCTTGATACAATTATATAAAGAGAAAAAATAACTTTTGTAATTATGCTGTTTAAGAGAGAAAAAAAAACACAAATTAAATTAAATTTTTTTTTTTTAAATTAAATATACATAAATAAAATGATGCATGTAAAATAGTATAAGCTATTGATAAAAATAATGAATTACTAGGGAAGATATATAATTAGCAAGATATAAGATTCGGTTAGATTATTGAGGCAGTCAGAAAAATATTTAATAGAAATAAATAATAGGAAAATATGCAAAATAAATAGCGAAAGAAAATGGGAGGTCGTCAATCAAAAATAGAGAATCCCAATGCAAATGTTATTAATGAAGTTGAAATAAAAGAAGACTCAATCGACCTAAAATTAATTGAGTGTTGTTTACTAATAATAACCGTACTGATTAGCTTAAATTTTGCATTACATATTTATGCCTTAAACACCAAGAAATTAAAAAAGAAATATTTGAGCAGAGCCAATGACTTAAACAAAATTTAAATAATTTTCCCATGGATTGGCAAGAAATAATTCAGAAGGTGAGACTAATCAAAGAGGAGTTCGACAAATCTTATAAAT
Source organism: Cordilura impudica (assembly GCA_963682025.1). Classification (NCBI taxonomy): domain Eukaryota; kingdom Metazoa; phylum Arthropoda; class Insecta; order Diptera; family Scathophagidae; genus Cordilura; species Cordilura impudica. Next base: position 184,647,587 of record OY821518.1, read on the forward strand.
GTTTAAATATAGATAGAAGCACAAAAGTGGAAACAATAATAAAACATATTAGAATCTTATGCGAAAAGTTAGAACAAATCAGGGTTTTGCTAAATGCAAATTATAACAGACTCACGACACCACATAGGACAGCTGCTGAAAGTTTTTTCTTAGATGTCAAGACTAGAATCCTGATTATATCATCTAAGAAGGGTGTTAAGGTAAAATTACCAGATACACTACACGAAGAGGTAAAATTCTTAGTAGAAACTGAAAATTCAGAGAATATTGGAACCTCTTTGGAAAGTAAAGAAGTAAAAATGACACAAACAGTCATTGACTTTCTGAACACAGCTTCAAAGCTGATCATAGAATTTGATGGAAAACCAGAAAATTTACGTTCCTTTATAGACTCGTTACAGTTAATAGAATCCATCAAAGGTGACCACGAATCTATCGCAGTCTCTTTAATAAAAACAAAGTTAAAGGGAAGTGCAAGAAATTTAATAGGTAATGAACAAACCATTACTGAGATAATACATAAACTAAAAAACTCAGTAAAGGGCGAGTCGGTTGAGGTATTGACAGCAAAAATAATGAATACCCGACAAAACAATAAAACTGCCAATAACTATTGCAGTGAAATAGAGAATTTAACGAAGTCATTAGAAAATGCCTATTTATCAGATGGTTTGCCATGCGAATTGGCATGTAAATATTCAACACAGGTTGCAGTAAAGGCACTAACCAAAAATTGCACCATCGATAAAGTTAAACTTATCATGGAAGCAGGCCAATTCAGTAACATGAATGAGGCCGTTGGCAAATTCATAAACAGTTGCACTGAAGCAACAGGGCAACAAAATGCCGTATTGTATTTCGGGCAGAAGTTTAACCGAAATAATAACTACAGACAATATCGTGGAAGGTACAATTACCCACGCAATAATAGTAATAACAGTAACAACGGCAGACCCCAACAAAAACCTATTCACAACAGGGTTCAACAAAATCAGAACCACAGACGTAACAGAAATTACGTCAGAGCAGCAGAGTCACATGAAAATGATTCGGAAAACTGCTAAAATCCTCTGAGATATATCATAATAACAATACCAACTACATATACAACCTTAACCTCAGCTTAAGTTTTTATGTTAATATAAAAATTAACGACACGAACAACACGGTAACACTGTTGGTAGATACAGGAGCAGACATTTCGGTTATAAAAACTAAACATTTTCATCAAACACAAATTAACAGAAACAGAACAACCACATTGAGTGGAATAGGACAGGGTAAAATTCGTTCAATAGGTAATGTATTTATTGACCTAAAATTTAGAGGGTTTTTGATACCACATGATTTCCAAGTAGTACAAAATAATTTTCCAATACCTTGCGACGGTATCCTTGGAATGGATTTTTTTAAGAAGTATAAATGTATACTAGATTTCAATGGGAACCATGATTACCTCGTACTACGACCACCCAATCTGTCGCATGTAATAGAAATTCCACTTACGAACGGCTTCAATGGAATAACACTCCCACCAAGGTCAGAAGTGATTCGTCAAATCAGGTTTCCGAAGCTTGAAGACGATGTACTAATACCAAATCAAGAAATCGTACCAGGTGTCTTTGTACCAAATACACTGGTAAAATCAAATAACGCATTGGTTCGTTTTTTAAATACCACACATAAAATAGTAACAATTAGGCAAAATAACATAAAAACCGAGAAAATGTCTGACTATGAAATAGTAAAACAAAAACCACATAAAAATAGCCAAAGAAAATCTGAAGTTTTGGACCTTTTGAAGGGAAACTTTCCTGAACAGTTCAGAACAATTTTAACTGAGCTTTGTTTAGAATACAATGATATTTTTGGCTTAGGGACTGAAACAATTACTACCAACAATTTCTATGAACAAAAACTGAGAGTAAAAGATAATCAACCAACGTATATTAAAAATTATCGCATACCAGAATCTCATAAGGAGGAGATAAACAAACAGGTTGAAAAACTAATAGATGACAAGATAATCGAACCATCATTTTCGGAATACAATAGCCCAATTCTGTTGGTACCAAAGAAATCACTTCCCGGAACAGATGAAAAAAGATGGCGCTTGGTGATAGATTATAGGCAGATAAATAAAAAACTAATATCAGATAAATTCCCGTTGCCTAGAATAGACGATATTCTAGACCAACTAGGTAGAGCAAAATATTTTTCTTGTTTGGACTTGATGTCCGGGTTTCATCAAATTGGTTTGGAAAAGAACTCTAGAGACTTGACGTCATTTTCAACAAACAATGGTTCATACAGATTTACTAGACTACCATATGGCTTAAAAATAGCACCGAATTCATTCCAAAGAATGATGACATTAGCCTTCAGTGGTCTGAAGCCGAATCAAGCATTCCTATATATGGATGACTTGGTTGTATTGGGATGTTCTGAAAAACATATGCTTTCAAATTTGAAGGATGTATTCGATCTTTGCCGTAAACACAATCTTAAACTACACCCCCAAAAAATGTTCATTCTTTGTGAGAGAGGTAACCTACCTTGGCCACAAATGTACTGATAGAGGAATATTACCGGATGATAGTAAATATTCGGTGATAGAAAATTACCCGACGCCTACGGACGCCGATAGCGCACGAAGGTTTGTCGCGTTTTGCAACTATTACCGACGATTTATTAGAAACTTCTCTGAATATTCCAGACACCTTACAAGGCTATCCAAAAAGGGAGTACCATTTCAGTGGACAAAAGATTGTGAGTGCGCGTTTAAATACTTAAAGAAGGCATTAATGAGCCCAACATTGCTTCAGTACCCAGACTTTACGAAGGAATTTTGCATAACAACAGATGCGAATAAGCATGCTTGCGGTGCAGTTTTAACACAGGAACATGAAGGTAGACACCTACCTGTGGCCTATGCATCTAAAACTTTCACTAAAGGCGAAAGCAACAAATCGACCATTGAACAGGAATTAACTGCCATACACTGGGCTGTCACATATTTCAGACCATATATATATGGAAAACATTTTTTGGTCCGAACAGACCATAGACCACTTTCATACCTGTTCTCCATGAAAAATCCAAGTTCTAAGCTAACGAGAATGAGACTCGATCTGGAGGAATATGATTTCACAGTAGAATATCTCAGGGGAAAAGATAATTATGTTGCCGACGCACTGTCGCGCATTACAATAAATGACTTAAAGGATATTAACGACAAGATTTCATCCGTTTTAAGGGTCACGACAAGATCGATGACTAAAGAAGAGAAAATTAGTAAACCAGTAGTAAATCAGCAAAATATCAATAATAATAATAAGCCCAAGGTATATATACCATTGAATAATATAGACGTCAAAAGATATTATAAATTAAAGATTTTACCCAACAGATGTTACATCAAAAAGGGAAAATCCATATATGCTAGCATAAGAATAGATGATTTGTTTACTAAAGGGAATATTGACTTAGGACAATTTTTCCCTAGGCTAGAACGAATAGCCTGTAAACTAAATATTAATAAGATTCAAATTTCACCACATGAGAAGATTTTCGAATTTGTCTCGATAAGTGAATTTGAGAATATGGGCAATAAAACACTGAATGAAATCAGAATAGCGCTATTAAACGAAGTAACTAAAATTGATAACACGAATGCAAAGGCAATACGTGAGATAATGCTGAAATACCATGATGATCCTATAGAAGGAGGACATTGTGGGATATATAGAACCACTGAGAAGATCAGGAGATACTATTACTGGAAAAATATGACAAAAGACATTGCCAAATATGTGAAAACATGCCATAAATGTCAATTGGCTAAAACGGAGAAACATATAAAAAGTCCAATGACAATAACGGAGACACCAAATAGGGCTTTTGATACGGTGTACGTAGATACAATTGGACCATTTCCAAAGTCAATTTATGGAAATGAATATGCAGTCACAATGATATGTGACTTAACTAAATACTTGGTAACAATACCAATAAAAGATAAATCAGCTAAGACGATCGCAAAAGCGATATTTGAAAATTTTGTGCTTATATACGGTCCAATGAAGACGTTCATTTCGGATATGGGCACAGAATACAAGAACTCTATACTGACAGAGCTTTGCAACCTATTGAAGATAGATAAACGCACATCGACAGCACATCATCACCAGACACTAGGTACGATAGAAAGAAGTCACCGGACTTTTAACGAATACGTACGAAACTACATATCAGTAGATAAAGACGACTGGGATGAATGGCTCAAATATTTCACGTACTGTTTTAACACTACACCATCTACAGTACATGATTATTGCCCTTATGAACTTATTTTTGGAAAAATTCCAAACAATTTTAGACAATTTAGTGAAGTAGATAGAGTTGCACCACTTTATAATATAGATAATTATGCTAAGGAAATTAAATTTAGATTAGAAGTAGCAATAGATAGAGTTAAAAAACTATTAGATATAAATAAAATAAAACAAAAAATTAATTATGATAAAACAAAATTAGATTACAATTTTAAAATAGGAGATTTAGTCTTAGTAAGAAATGATGCAGGACATAAGTTAGAGATGGCATATAAAGGGCCATATAAAATTAAGAAAATAGATTTCAGAAATAATGTAACCATAGTTGATAAGAAAACAAATAAAGAACAAATAGTTCATAAGAATAGACTTAAGTTATACAATATTAAATAAACAATATGCATTCTTTTCTTTAAATCTATATTTGTAAATAAAATAAAATAAATTTATTGTAAAATGTGAAACTTGCACTTGATACAACCACAAAAAAAAAAAAAAAAAAAAACCCAACAGTACAAATAATAAAAGAATGTCCATAGAACAAAATGTTATATGAACATTCTTATAAAAAAGGAAGGTGTAGCGTAACACGACTTTCGTAGTGTGCTGTATAATACCCACACTGCATAGCGTACAATGTTTGCAAATGCGGAAATAACAAATATCAATATTGTTGACCACTGCATTTGCAAAACATTGTATGACTGCGTATATTCTTATTGTATGTTGTTGTTACGCTGGCACACTTATGTTTATGCTGACCCAAGTGCAGGTAACACATTGTTGTTGTTAATATAGGTTGAAAATATGTATATAAAGAAGAACCTTTTATAATCAATTACTCATTAATAATTTATCAATCAATCAATTAATAGTTTAGCTCCTAGATAGAGCTGAAATAATAATAATAATAAATACTATTTAAAACACAAAAGTATCTTGTTTGCTATAAAAGTATAGCCGCCAGACAATATGTCATCAACATATGTTTCGGTGCGTAATATTGATGCCGCTTTAGGGAATTATAATTCAGAGTCAGATGCGAGTTGAAGAAGGGTTCTAATTGCCAAAAAAAAGGCGCACAGTTGACTCCAAAGGTGACTGTATTCAAAGTGTAGTCCTGGAAAAGGCGTTGGGATGACTTTGGAAAATAATTCTTTGAAAGGGTTTGTCTTTTGGATGAACTAATATTTAGCGATACTTTTTTTGTGTGTCGCTGCTGAATACAAACCGATATTTTCGCCAATTGTTAATGGTAATAAGATCCCGTTGAAGTGTGGGTCCAGTGCATAGCACGTCATTTAATGGGAAACCTGAATTCGTTTTACGTTACGCATTAAATACCACTCTGACTTTGGTGGTTTTATGTTCAGGACGAATAACCGCATGATGGGGCAAATAAAATGAAAAATATTTACTTTCGGACACTATATCACGATAGGATGTTCTCTCCATATGTTCGAGTGTGCGATACTCTTCCAAAACCGCATTGTATTGCTCTAAGAACTCTTCAGTCTTTAGTCATGGTCTGCTTCATTCGAGAGTACTGGTCCAGAGCCAGTATTCGGGAAGGGCCAAGATATTTTACATTCGGGAATTCATTTTTAAATGGGAGCCTAACGACGTATCTCCCACTTGAATCTCGTGTAGTTGTCCTTTGATAGAATTCCGCACAATATTGATCTTCACCTGATAACCGGCAGTCGAGGGAAGCTCTTGTTCCCAAAATTTTCGGAGATGATCGTTGAGGACATAAGTCTCGGAAGGAATTACGGATGTGGTAAATGAGTGAATGACTTGACCCGTTATTGGACCGCTGAGAACCCAACCGAATACGGTATTATATGCCGAAGCTTGACCACGGATGTTTTTCCTTATCCCCTCTATATTTATGTATCAGAATCGTTTCCGAGAATCAAATCGATCTGTGAAGATTTGTTAAAATTCGGATCCGCAAGGTCGAGCTCGGCCAATTCAGGTGGATGCACCACATCAAACGAGATGGAGGGAATGTGGCGTCTATGGAAAACTTAAAGTTGCATCTTTTGGAGTGCAGAACAATTTCACATTCTTTGGTTGCCGTTTGAACTTGCCCACCAATGCCTATAATTTCAACCTGGGATTTTTGGTAAGGGATTTGTAATCTATTCCTGATTGTTTCCGACAAGAATGTCCTTTGAGATCGTGGGTCTATTAACGCCCTCACCGTGAAGAGTTCGCCCATGTGTTCAATATGAACTAAAGCTGTACGTAGTAATATGTAGTCGTTGTTAATCAATATGTTAGGCTGGCTTGGAACAAGATGGGCGATCTGAAACGTTTTGAGTGTTTTCTCGTGGTTCATTTGTACCTTTTCCATAGTTATTTGGTTTAAACTTCTGAGGTTGTGACAATTTATTCGCTGTTTGTGAATTTGAGTTAAAATGCATTGGTTGGGAAAAATTTACGTGTGGCAGAGTGTGACGATCCCTTTTGCAAATGAAGCAACTATTTTTGCTAGGGCATTTCGCTTTGAGATGATTGAGTGAGAGACAATTATTACACATTTTATTCGCCAAAACGAAATCGATTCGCTGTTGGACAGTGAACTTCCTAAATTTTGAGCACAATCTTATACTGTGATCGGCATTGCATAATTTGCACTGAAGGTTAAGTTTTTCTTCAGATGTGCAAGATTGAATTTTATTTTGAGGGATATATTGCAAACTCAAGAGCTCTTTTGTGATTCTCATGTTCGAAATTCGTTCTACCGCTTCGTATCTGTCTATGAGGAATTCCTCCAACTGTGCCCATCGAATTAACTCACGATGGTTTTTAAATTATTGTTCCCAGAGAGCCAGGGTTTCGTTCAAAAGTTTCGAGAACATCACAAACTGTAGCGTGCCTTGAGCGCTTTCCAAGCTAGCTCAAAACTGTTATCGGATAGAGGATATCTCTTTAGTATTGCTCCTGCTTCACGAGAAGTCTTGTTCCGTAAGTGGAAAAGTATTACTACTGATGGGCAATTTGTACCATTGATATACACGGCCGTGAACATATCACGAAATGATGGCCACTTTTCGTAACTGCCCTCAAAGATTTCCGTATCGCATCGAGGGAGCTTAATGCTCGCATTGCAATTTTGAGCTGAGAAGTTCCGAGAAGGTAAGCTCCCAATCATGTGTAAAACGATTCGGAGCACTTATTGAAGTTTGATTTGGCGTTTTCATTTAAGTCTGCTATTTTCAGTGGTCAGCGAAAGCATTAGATTTTCGTATGAAATTACCAATTTTTTCCATCTCTTCTCAAGATCGTTTAATTTCGTCTCTAACATAGAATCAGTTTGGTCGTAAATGTCGACATTACTGAACCCTGAGCCAGAATGTGAGTGAGTGATCGCAATCGAACATAAATTTATCCTGAACGAATGATTGGGCACTATGTCCTCTGGCGTTATCACTATCATTTGAATTCATGATGATTCTGATTATTTTATGATAAGGATTAAATAATTGGGTTTATAAGGTGATTGTACGCTCCTAATAATCTTGCGAGTTGGTTAGATAAATTAAAATTTTAAAATTTTGGGTAAATTTTATCTACTTTAATGATATTTCAATATGAACAAAATGATCTCGAAGAGATTTTGGGTCCTGCTTTTCAGCTGTAATGATGATATTATACACTATAGCAAATCACGAAAATTGGAGATTGAGATTTATTCTCATAAAGAGATCTTTGACTTAGTTGACTGAATTTAATTGATTTCTGAATTCATCCAAAAAAAAACCTTAACCTCGTTTGGAGATTAAATTGTAGTAAAAAGAATGGTGGCAACTCTTGAAGCTGAAAGAAATTTGTGATGTCTAAAGAGAATTGTGAAAAAAATTGTGATGTTTTATTTATTTATTTATTTATTTGTTTGTTAAATGCTATCACAACAAGGTAAATCTTATAAGTTAAAGTGATAGCTTAATAATTTGCAAAGTATTATATGTTTTAGAGCTTATTTTAGTATAATGATACATTAGATATAATATTTTAATTGATACAATTATAATTTATTGAACGAAAAATAACAATTTTCAAGGTAATTTTACTAATTCCTTCACTAGTTCCTTTTTAAAACGTAACGTGTTGCTTTCTGTTTGAACGTTATTGTCTAATTTATTCCAAAGACGTGTAGTATAGATGAAAAATTGTCTTTCCGAAATAAGGCTTCTAAATTTTGGTAATATAAAGAGAATTGTGAAAAAAATTTTTTTTTGAATTTTGGAGAAAATAGTTGATTTTCTTTTATGTTAACTTATTTTTGCGAAAAATTTTGATGGTTAAAGAAAATTTTTTGAATTTCCTTTATTTAAAAATTTTTTTTTGTGAAAAGTTTTGAATTTTGAATAAAATGGTTGATTTTCTTTTTTTGTTAAATTATGCAGTTTTCAAGGCAACACTGCAATGCGTAGTGTTCATAAACACAGTAGACTTTGGCAATGTGGCAAGTTTATTATTGCATGGCGATGCTTTTCAATGCGCAACATCTGTCAAATTTGTGCATTGTTTTTATTTGTGATTCTTGGTATTTGTTTATTTTTACCTTTTTCATAGCGGTAAAACTTAAAATACATCAAATATTTCAAGTTGTGGTAGAAATGGCGGATTTATGGTAAGTTAAACTTTTGTTTGAACTTTTATGGTAAGTTAAACTTTTGTTTATTTACGGACGTCAAACCGATCCGGTCCAAATTCTTACCACTTTTACAACATGTTATTGCGATTCTAGAAAAATAATTTTTTTTTTGGTTGAGCATATTATGGACCGACAAAGCTTTGACTTTGGTTCGTATATAACTTATTTAATATCGGATTTTAGCATTATTTATATCATTGGAAAGCTTATTTGAGCGCTTTTTATTTGATACTAAGAGGGCAAACTATACATCGAAATGAAGCTAGTTGACCCAGCTTTCATTCAGTTGCTTTAATACCAACCTTGTACAGATCATTTTATGAGATAATGCCACGTTTTCCAAAAAAAAAAACTTAAAAAATACAAAAACTGAAAATGATGCATAACGGGTTAATTCATTTTGAAGTTTGAAATATCAAATAAAAGGCAATGAGATAAGCTTTCCAATGATGTATATATATATTGCTGAAATCCGATACTAAATAACAAAGTTATATACCAACCAAAGTCAAAGCTTTGTCGGTCCATAAGTCCTGAAATATGCTCGACCGGAAAAATTTGTCAAAATATTATACTACTTGATATAGGTTCTCAATCTTGTAAATCAAGACTAAATGGAAGCACTATAAACTGTCCCTCTTTAAGGTCAAATGTCAAATTTAAGGAGATTTAAATTTTTTTTTAAACAAAATATCGAAATAATGTATATTTGTAGAAGGATTTTTATAAAATTTGTTAATAATATTTAATTTATTCAAAAAATAATATTCTGGACTTATTATCTGAGATTAACCTGTGGGGTACCCTTGATGTCAAATTGACTCTTATTTATATTTTCTTCATCAGGATTTTTTTTTTTTTTTAATAAAACAAATTTAATGTATACATAAAATTCCTCAAATTTATTCGTTATTTTATGAAAATATGTAGATTAATGTTTTTATATTTCATACAGTATAAACAAATTTGTATATCGAGAGCTTATATTCAAAAAGTGCTATCTGCATCAATAATTATTTTAAAGAGAGCGTGTAAAACCAATTTATTAATAAGATCTGAAAGTATTTGTCGATCGATTTGCTGCAATATCTATTAAGAAATTGTCGTACTAATCATGTATGATATCAAAATTAATATCATATTTGACAGTTATATCAGACAACACTTTGAAATCAAAAATTAATATTGCTGTCAAATGTAGATAGCAATTTTTGAATATAAGTCCTCGATATACCTTTATATGAATATAATAATTATATAAAAAAAAAAAATAAAGCTAGGACAAATTTTGGGGCACGCGAATTGTATATGAAAGATTTTAAAACTTTTTTATTTCAAAAATAAAATAAATTATTAAAAAAATAATCTTATAAATCGTCATCTTTTTGTTGAGATTGTAAATTTGCATTTTTCGAATACTATTGCCTATAATTTTGTATTAAATTAACAAATGGCACAAAAATACAAGTTTAGCATAATATTATTTAGAACTAACCCTTTAGTACCCTTATATTTTAGTTAAGATTTTTAGTTTTTTATAATAAACTGATATTGACCCATAAGTACTTATTGCTTAATATAAAAAGAAAAAATCGAGAACCCCACGGGCTGTTTTCAGAAAATAAGTCCAGAATATTATTTTTTAGAGTTATTTTAATATTATCAACAAGTTTTTTCGAAATCCTTCCACAAATATCTATTATTTTGATATTTTGTTTTATAAAAATCAAAATCTCCTTAAATTTGACTTTTGACCTTAAAGAGGGACAGTATATAGTGTTTCAAATTAACCTTAATTTATGAGATTGAGAACTTATATCAAGTTGTATAATATTTTGATAAAATATACTTGATATATCAAAACACCAAAAAGATGTAGCCTAAAAGTTGAAAAAGTATGAAAATCATATTTTTCTTCAAATCCGTTGAAATAACGCTGCCCTCGCCAAATTAAGAACAGGATACCTACAATATTTGACATTTTTAATCACATATATTTTGTTAATAAGACCTTAAAGTCCAATCGTTGATTTCGGTAAATTTCTTGAACAAAATTTTTGAAAAAGTAAAATTGGAGATTTTGAAATAGTGCTAAAAATACGTACCGTTTTGATATTAATTTAGAACTGCGTAACAATGCAAGAGATGCAAAATACATAAGATCATTTTGGGATCAGGATAATGCAAAATTGTTGTTGTAGATTATGTCAATGTCTTTGAAAATGTGAGCTCGATATTCTTAATCAAGTGGTCTGCGGCGCATTTATTGTGTTCAACCCTTAGTGGGTTAATTTCTTTTTATTATTCTCTATATTCAAAAATATATGTACACATGCTCATTGCACGTATGCAAAAAACTAACGGTCTAACGTTCACTACATTAAGTTGTTTCAGCATCGTCACACTAACATCACGTTTGATTGTATATGCAAACAAAATAAGTCATCATCGTCATCAGCATTGCCTAATAAAATACAATGATTCAAGGTCAACTTTTTACTACATTTTGAAATATGTTAAAGCAAATACAATTGTAACACAGTTAGTTTTTAGTTAGCATTTGGACGTAGTCAAATCAAGTCGTCAAAATTAAAATATATAAAACAAATCTAATTGTGTTTCAATTTTTTTTATCTTTTTTTATTAATTAGCGGACTTTAAAACCATTAAGTCCTCAACACACGGTCCTTCGAACCGGATCCGGGATTCAAAATTTGTATTGAAATAATTTTAAAAAAATTATTTCTAAATATTTAATATGGCGGAATCGGATCATACACCATCGATAGACGATGACACAGTAAAAAAATATCGTGCAAAAATTTTACAACGCAATCGTTTAATAAAAAATGTAACAAGTTTAAGTATTGAACTTTTCGACGAAATGACATTTGCTCAATTAGAGGTCAAGCTGGAATTATTAGAACAAAAATATAAGGCATTTGAAAACGTACAATCGGAACTGGAGTATAATGACGAATCACAATTTGAGGAAGATCATAGGGATATATTTGAAGAAGCATATTGCATAGCAAAATCTAAAATAGTAAACAAATTATCGTTACAAAAAACTATGCCATTATCCAGTACACAAATAATTCAACATGAATCAATGTCGCGACCAAAGGTCAACCTACCGAAACTACAACTTCTCACATTTAATGGTCTGCAAAGTGAATGGTTAGGTTTTTACAACATGTTCTCTGTACTGGTTGATAAAAACGCAGATATATCTGATATTGAAAAATTTCAATATTTAAGATCCTGCTTAGAGGGTGATGCAGCTAAATTGATACAATCATTAGAAGTCATCGCATTTAATTACAGCAAGGCTTTAGATCTTCTCGTTTCTCGCTACGATAACAAACGTTACATATTCAATTCACATCTTCAAGCAATATTTAAAATTCAGAATATTTTAAATCCAAGTGTACTACAATTACGTAACTTCGTCGATAATATCAATTGCAACCTTCGTGCTCCTCAATCCATTGCATCTAAGTTACAAATTTCATCTAATCGTTTCAAAATTGGACCCAGAAACCGCCACAAAATGGGAAGAAGTCCCCAATAATTCGAAGAAAGACAGAACTGATTCGTTTTACCTGCCAATTTGGGATGCATTAGCAACAGTTCTTGAAAGGAGATGTCAAACGTTTGATATTATCGCTACAAACAACGTTGCAACCTATGTGATCAACCCGATAGTCACAACCCTTTTAAATGCATTCCATTTATGAAACTTGATCCTATAGGCCGTTACGAATTAATAAAACGCAAAAGTCTTTGTTTAAACTGTTTAGCACCCAATCATATATCAACCCACTGTCTGTCTAATAATCGTTGTCAACACTGTCGGGTAAGTCACCATACATTATTGCATAGAGAAAAGCAAAGGCAAGTAATAAGCACACAAGAAAATGCGAATACAGATGAGGTGGGTGAACAATATAATACACAAACTGTATTAAAGGTAATAAAAAATCAAAGCGAAGTCATTCTAGCAACAGCTTTATTCGAGCTTTCAACAGCTTCGGGAAAAAATGATTGCTAGAGCGCTGTTAGACTCAGCATCACAGTTACATTTTATTTCTGAAAGAGCTGCACAAATTCTTCATTTGTCACGTCAAAGGGCTGATATTGACATATCGGGTATTGGCGCCAATACAGTAAAGGCATATTATCATAGTTCCTTTACAATAAAATCTATGCAATATGCGCAAATGTGCTCAGTAGATGCAATAATACTACCAGCAATAACGACCTGTCAACCACATCACTACATTGATATTCAACATTGGAAGATTCCACCAAACATTAAATTAGCGGACCCAAATATTAATCAACCGAGTAAAGTCGATCTGTTAATTGGTACCAGCGTTTTCTATGAATTACTGATGGTGGGCCAAATAAAGCTTCAGGATAATCTTCCAATCTTACAAAAAACTTCGTTAGGATGGATAGTTGCGGGCGCACTGTCATCGATAAAACAATCACTATCTCCACAACTGAAAGGATCTGCACTTACAACAAACCTTTATAAACTAGATGAAATATTGGAAAAAATTTGGTTGATGGAGAATAATTATGAAGTGTGTAAAAACAATTTAAGTATCGAAGACCAAGCGTGTGAGAATTACTTTCAAAAGACAACAACAAGATGTGCTGAAACAAATAAATTTACTTTTCGTCTGTCGTTTAAATCCAATTCTCGGAAACTGGTGAGTCATATGATATTGCATTTAAAAGATTTTTATTGCTGGAAAAAAGGCTTCGACAAAGTGGCGATCTTCAAAAGGAATGCTCTGATTTCATAAAGGAGTACATCGATATGGGTCATATGAAGTTAGCTCCAAAACACTTGTAGCATCAAAATCATTAAATTATATACGTCATCATTGCGTAACCAAAGGCGACAGTTCAACAACAAGGCTTCGTGTCGTCTTCGATGCGTCATGCGATACTTCAAGATGATTTGTTTACGATATTATTTCGATTTCGCCTGCATCAATATGTTCTAATGGTTGATATCGCCAAAATGTTTCGACAGATATACATTCATCCTGAAGAATGAAAACATAAATGTTTACCAACTACAAACTGTTACATATGGAACTAGTTGTGCAATATATTTGGCGGAAAAGTGTATGCAACAGCTAGCAAAGGATAACGTCTCAGCATTTCCCATCGGTTCAGCAGTAACGTTAAGAGATTTTTACGTAGACAATCTAATGACAGGTGCGCAGAATATTGATGAAGTTATTGAAATATAAAATCAAGTAATGCAACTACTACAAAGGGGCGGTTTTCCGTTGCGGAAATTTGCATCAAATATACCACAAATCATCGATGATATAAAGTTAGAAGATAGAGAAAAAATTATTCAACTTCAGGATTCTGAGTGCATCAAAGCTCTTGGCTTAAAATGGTCACCCAATGAAGATAAATTTCTTTTAATATATGAAGCGCCAACACCATCGCCAAAATTAACCAAACGCAAAATTTTATCGCATATTGCCTCGTTTTATAATCAACTTGGTTTGATAAATCCAATCATCGTATCATGTAAAATACTCATGCAAAATCTATGGAAAATTAAAGTGAATTGGGATGAAAGTGTCCTGCAATCAATCGCATCTCAATGGGAAGCCATCTACAAACAACTACCACAAATTACACAGATACGGATCCAAAGGTTTGTACATTTTGATAACAATACTGAAATTCATGCCTTTTCAGATGCCAGTACAAAGGCTTACGGTGTATGCATATATGCGGTATATAGAGTAGAAGAAATGGTGTAAATATGTCATCACTGTTGTGTGCCAAATCTCGCGTCGCACCAGTTAAATCTGTAACCTTACCTCGACTTGAGTTATCTGCAGCACTTTTATTAGCTAATTTACTTGAAGTTGTATGTAAAATTATAAACCCAGATTCGATTCACTGTTGGTCAGGTTCGTCAATAACGCTGGACTGGATAAGTGGTGACTCCTCAAGGTGGACACAGTTTGTAGCGAATCAAGTCAGAAAAATACAAGCGTCTACAACTAATTTTAATTGGCATTACCGTCCAACCGCTCACAACCCTGCGGATCTCATTTCAAGAGGAATCAAAGTAGAAGATCTTATTGGCAATAAATTGTGGTTTGAAGGCCCGGAATTTTTAAAGAATTCATCAAATTTGTGGCTACAGCTATCACCATCGTATGATGAAGATCCACCAGAACGAAAACAAGAGGTCACATCACTTTTAGCAAATTTTTCACCAGACATATTCATTGGCTTTAAATACATAAACAATTATAGCAAAACCATTCGTATTTTCGCATACATAACACTATTTTTCGCTTTGCTTAGAAAACAAAGGGATGTCAATGTTGGACCAATTACAGTGAATGAAGAAACACGAGCACTATTACTAATATGCATCGCCATACAAAGAGAAACATTTCCTGATGAATATAAAAGTTTAGCCAAGAACAACATAATAAATCGTAATTCCAAATTAGTTCAACTTTCACCCTTTCTAAAGGATGGTATTATTCGTGTAGGCGGTCGGTTAACCAACTCGTCGTTGCCCTTTGATACAATTCACCCTATAGTACTACCAAGTCAACACCCAGCCATTCGAGCATTAATTGAAAAATTTCATCGAATTTCACATGCACGGCGCGCCGGAACTCAAACACTCAACAGCCTTCTTCGCGATCGTTTTGGATTATAAATGCCCGTAACACAATTCGCCAAACAATACACAAATGCATCACTTGTTTTCGTTGTCGACCAAAAATCACTCAACAAATTATGGAATCATTACCAAAGGACAGAATTGAACCCACATATCCCTTTGCCATAACTGGAGTGGACTATTGTGGTCCATTTTTGATAAGTCATCGCCTTAGAGGAAAACAACCAAATAAGGTCTATATAGCGGTATTTATTTGCTTCGTAACAAAAGCAGTACATATGGAATTAGCAACGGATCTTACTACCGTATCATACTGCGGCATTCATATCCAGAAGAGGTAAATGCAACACGATTTATTCAGATAATGCAACGAACTTCGTGGGTGCAAATCGCGAATTAAAATCTTTGCTAGAACACTTCTTAACACCTTCGCACGTTACTGCCGTTGATGAATATTGTAAGCAACAGGGCATGAATTGGAAATTTATTCCCCCACAATCCCCACATTTTGGTGGGTTATGTGAAAGCGCAGTCAAACAAGCAAAAAATTTTCTTCGTAGAGCAGTTGGTAATTATACATTTACCTACGACGAGCTCCAAACAGTTTGCTGTCAATCAGAAGCTGTAATAAATAGCAGACCACTTACACCTATGTCCAGCGATCCATATGATATTCGTGTACTAACACCATCACATTTTTTGATCGGCAGAACCGCACATACAGTCCATAAAGCACCGGTTAGTAATGCAGAATCTGGAACTCTAAAGAGGTACCAAAAAGTGCAATGGGCACTCCAATTCTTTTGGGAACGATGGCATAAAGAATATATCACAGGGTTACAGAAAATGTGAAAGTGGACAATGCATCATAATAATTTACAGCCCAACGATTTGGTGGTAATAAAAGAGGACAATACTCCACCCTTAAAATGGCAATTAGGAAGAATAGTAGAAGCAATAAGAGGTCCAGATGAGCAAGTTAGAGTAGTTGTAGTAAGAACATCCGATGGACATCAAAAAGGAGCAGTCGCCAAGGTGTGCAAATTACCCATAGAAACAAACATCAATAATTGAGCCTGGTTACGGCCGGGGAGTTTGTTCAACCCTTAGTGGGTTAATTTCTTTTTATTATTCTCTATATTCAAAAATCTATGTACACATGCTCATTGCACGTATGCAAAAACAAAACAACGGTCTAACGTTCACTACATAAACCCGAATTGTCCCACAATTATTTTTTTTGGAATATCCAATATTTGCTCGCATAAAATAATTGAATGGTGACTAATGATTACAGAAATATTAACAAAACATTTTTTCATTACGGGGTTTGTTCGGTGGGGGGCCGTTGCCATATGGCAACACTGGGTCATACTGGAAAATTACATGCAAATAAATAAAATCTATGTTAAAATTTTTTTCAAATAATTTCTTTACTTTTAAAAGCAAATAACATTAAAAAAACATTAAATTAAAATTAAATACACGTTTTTGTAAGTTTTTAAAACAATTCAAAATAGTAAACTAAAATAAATATACACAAAAACATTTTTTTTTGTATATTTTACATTTTGGTATGATATTTTTCAAAACAATTGATGCACATACCAATATTACATTTTGTACAGGCAGTACGCACAGTACTCGTGCAGGTGCCTTCAGCACATCGTCTTTTCTTTTCGATAGTCATTGGCCAATGGTTGACTCCATCATAGCGAAGTGATTCCAGCACCGTTCCTTCCATTTTGCGTTTTCGTGTTGCACTAGGTCTAATAGGAGCTACTCCGTAATGTTTGCAGTAAAATGTCGCAATCTGTCGTCGAAATTCTAAATTGTGGCTTAGTCTGTTCTACAGATCTCTGTAGTTGCCATGCATTTTGAACCGACAAATCAACCAACCAAGTAAATATGGAACTCCACCATTTTTTCCTCTTTTGCAATTCGATATTGACTTACGTTTTGGTCCATTCTGTCAACGCCTCCCATATATTGATTATATTTTCCAATGACGTTCGGACGAGGCAAATTTATTTTTCGCATTAGTGCTTTGGAGTAGCGTTGGGTACTAGATACTGGATTCATGCCAAATGCAGTTGATTCAGCACATACTACTGAATTATCCACCCATTTCGTCAATACAATGTTTCCGTCATTTATTTTTTTTGAAACAGAATAACCACGTTCCATTTTTTTTCAACTTGTCTTTTTACCTTTGATGAATTGCTTGCAGCCATGTCTGCCAAAATAGGCAATCATGCTCTCGTCATAAGACAAATGCTGCTCAGGATGAAAATGTTTTAGCATATTTGCCTTCAAATGGTCTGTTATAGGCCGTAGTTTCCACATTTTATCACTATCAGTAACTTTTTTACAGCTGTCCTCAAAATGGAGAAATTGCAATATTTGCTGAAATCGATTCCTACGCATTGAATTCTTTATCAGAATATTTAGCATGTCATCATCGGTACTCCAAGCCGTTCTTATACGACTGTGATAGTTATAACCAGGAACAAGCAAGATACCAATAAACACTTTGAACTCCTGTACTGTTATATTAGGGTTTGATTTCCCAAGAAAAATAGCATATTTTCCGGATTCGTCGCAAATGGGTTGAATCAAATCATCGTCAAAAAATCTTTCAAATTGCTCGTGTGGTGGTACTTCGCAGTCTTTATAATTTGCTGGTGGAAATATTGGAATGATATCTGTAGAATTATCTTTTATCCAAACCAATTGTTTTGTTTTATTGTGTTGTGGTAATTTAATAGTTGATTTCGATGGGATAACTTTACGTAATCTGCCTTTTATAGTTGAAGTCGATTGCTCGTTCACAGAAACATCCAAAAGATTTGTTTCTATATTTACTGCAGACTTGTCCAATATGTCTATCAAAATATTTTCATCAAATGTGAGTTCGTCATCCGATTCATCCAACTGAAGTGCACCAGCTGTATCCACGTGTTTTCCAGATCGAAATACTATTTCAGTTTGCTTTTAGTTGACCTGCACATACATTATCTAGGATGGCCTCCTCTTCATCTATACCATCTTCTTCACCATTAACCACCCCATTTTCGTTTTCAGGCGGCAATATATGTAAAGCTTCAGGTACGTCATCTTCGAGACTCAACTCTTCCAAATAGTCGATTGCCTGAAATTTCACTTTTTAATATTTTGAAAATTTCAGTATGACCCGGCGTTGCCATATGGCAACGGCGATATAAAATATCAAAAAAAAACTATAAAAACAAAACATTTTCAAAAAGTTAATATTTCTAAATAATCTTCCATCTATCTAGATTATAATTCATCATAGGAAACCATTTGGATATAAACATTAGATATTATACAAATATATTTACCTCCTCATGAATTCAGATTTGCACTTTTTTGACATTATTTTTTTTATAACTTCTTTGTATGACTATCACGTAAAAACTAAACAAGATATTGTCTATCCACTTTTAATGGAAATCAATTGTACTTTTTAGAACACAAAATCGTCGCCTACTTAAAATTTTAACGCTACGTTGATTTTTAAAAAATCTGTTAGGTTAGGTTAGGTTGGAAGTGGCTGCTGATCCAAGGACCAGCACACTTAGACTCTGGGGTCCGTTGTGATACCACGGGACGAATGGGTGTTCCCCTCAGTCCCCACCGGAGAACCAGTTCGAGCTTCTAATGAAGCCCCTAAGATGTGAAATTTCCACGTTTGAGAGGTCAGAGAGATCGTGAAGAAACGGCGATCCCAATGTCCGTAATCTTGTTCTGGATAGCGCCGGGCAGTGGCAGAGGAAGTGTTCCACGCTCTCCACCTCCTCCACATCCAAGCAGCTACGACAGAAATCATTTGACGAGACCTTAAGGCGCTCAGCGTGTCTCCCTATAAGGCAGTGCCCAGTAACAACTGCAACTACCGTTGAGATCTCCCCACGGGAGAGTGATAATAGCGCATTTGTACGCTTTCGATTCAGAGCAGGCCAGATTTGTCTTGTGATCCTACACGTTAATCCATTAGCCCATCTGTTATTCGTTATGCCAGCGGTGCGAAGCCGAAGTTCAAGCTTGCACGATTCCAGGGGTGTACCAACACATTCCAAATCCGCTGGAACCTGTAAGGTAGTACCCTGTCTTGCCAGCTCGTCCGCTTTGCAGTTTCCCGGTATGTTCCTGTGCCCTGGGACCCATATGAGCCTGATGTCGAACTGCTTGGCCATCTCATTTAAGGACGTGCGGCAGCTAAGGGCGGTTCTCGTTTTCAGGAACATTGATCGCATGGATTTTACTGCGGCTTGACTATCAGAATAGATGTTGACTGCGGTCGTAGGCAGAATATTCCGACCCAACCAGTCACCAACCTCCTTTATTGCCAGTACCTCTGCCTGATATACACTGCAGTGGTCTGGTAACCTTCGAGCCAGATTTAGTCCAAGCTCCCCTGAATGGACTCCAAAACCAACCTGACCGCACAATTTCGATCCGTCAGTATAGAAATTTACGGAACGCCTACTGCCTGGTGTCCTCCCAGACCAAGATTCCCTGGTCGGTATTAGTGTACAGTAGTGACGTTCAAATACGCTCCTTGGAGTAGTGTAATCCACGTTCAATGGCAAGTTCCTGTCATTCAGGATCACCCCGTGGCCACAATTGTAGCCCCGCCATTGTAGTGTGCTTCTTAATCGAATGGCCGATGAGGCCGCCGACTGCTTCCCTAATATGTCCAGTGGTATTAGGTGTAATAGGATGTTCAAGGCATCCGAAGGTGTAGTACGAAGGGCTCCAGTGATGCACATGGAAGCCATTCTCTGTACCCTTGCGAGAAGGTTGTTATTGGTGGCCTTCTCCAAAGCAGGCCACCAGACGATGACTCCGTACAGGAGTATTGGACGGACCACCGCTGTATAGATCCAGTGAGCAATTTTCGGACTAAAGCCCCATCGCTTACCAATGGCCTTCTTACAGGAGTATAAAGCTATAGTCGCCTTCTTCACCCGCTCCTCCAAATTCCGTCTGAAGTTCAGCTTCCTGTCCAGGAATACGCCAAGATACTTGGCTCCATCAGAGAAGACGACTTCAGTGTCGTTGAAAGAAATGGGATCGAAGGTAGGGATCTTATACTTCCTAGTGAAAAGCACAAGTTCCGTTTTGGTCGGATTAACCCCCAGACCGCAACCCCTTGCCCAGATAGATAGCTCTGTGAGAGCCCGTTGCAGGATATCTCTAATTGTAGATAGAAACTTCCCATTTACGGCCATGGCCACGTCGTCAGCATATGCGACTACGCTGCAGCCTTGCCCCTCCAACGATACTAGCACTGGGTTTAGCGCCAAGTTCCAGAGAAGTGGTGATAGAACGCCACCTTGTGGCGTTCCCCTGTTCACAAATCGGGATATTTCCGACGTTCCCAGTTTAGAAGTTATCCGCCTGTTGACAAGCAGATTTCCAATCAATGAGATGATCACAGAATTCACTCCTAGACTAGATAGTGCCGCTATTATCGAGTCCGGTGTGATGTTGTTAAAAGCCCCTTCTATATCCAAAAAGGCTGTCATAGTGTATTCTCCTGCCGAGAGCGATTTCTCGATGGTACCTACAAGCTCGTGTAGAGCTGTTTCAGTTGACCTTCCCTTGCTGTAGGCATGTTGCCTCGTTGATAGCAGTTTAGGGTCAATAATTCTACGTAAATAAGAGTCTATCATACGCTCCATTGTCTTCAATAGGAACGATGATAGGCTTATTGGTCTGAAATCCTTTGGGACAGTGTGAGCTCTTTCCAGCTTTTGGAATGAACACCACTCTTGTCTCCCTCCATTTCAAAGGAATATACGCTGTGTTTATGCAGCAAGTGAAAAGACTGCATAGCCAAGGGGAAATGTAGTCCGACACATGCTGCAATTCAGCTGGAATGATACCGTCAGGTCCCGGAGATTTGTAAGGTTTGAAGCTTTTAATCGCCCAGGTCAATGTTGGTACATTAACTATCTCCGAAGCAATGTCCGCCGTGCTAGCGTCAGATTATTCCAACGCCTGTAGTGACGTATGAGAATTGCCCGGAAAATGGGTGTCCAGTAGCAAGCTAAGTGATTCTCCACTGGAGGTGGTCCACACCCCCACTGGATCCTTCAAATAGCCTAATGTGTGAGGGGTAGAAGCCAGAACCTTTCGCAGCCTGGATGCCTCGGAAACGTCCTCTATGTTATCACAGAATTTTTTCCAAGAATCACATTTTGCCGTTCTAATCTTCTTATAGGTCCTAAGCTGCAGCTTGTACGCCGACCAATCCTCGTCCGCTCTTGAAGACTTTGCCTTGTTAAAGAGTTTTCTGCAGGAGCCTCTACCCTGCTGCAGCTCGCTAGACCACCATGGTGGTTTCTTCTTGCCCTTAGGCCTTGCCACTGGGCAAGAAGAATCTAAAGACTTGTTAAAAACCGTCGTAATATGATCTACAAGACAATCAATGTCCGCAGAATTGCGCGGTTCGGTTAAGGGTGTTGTTTCCAATAACCCAGCAAAGGTTTTCCAATACTTAACCCAATCTGTCCTCTTCAGATTCCTGGGGACACTCTCCGTTGGGTCCTTTTCTCTAAGTAAGAATTCGATATAGCGATGGTCAGAAAAGGAGTGGTCATCCAACACCCTCCAACCATCAATTTTATCAAATAGTGTATCTGATACAAAGGTAGCGTCAAGAACCTCCCTTCTAATACTAGTCACAAAGGTCGGTTCATTTCCCTTGTTACATATATACAGGTTAGTACTAAGTAAAAACTCAAAAAGCAACTCACCTCTTTCGTTTATGTCCGTACTTCCCCAGATCGGATGATGCGCATTGACGTCACAGCACAGCACCAGTTGGTGTGCAGTCCCTTCGGCCTTCCGGATCAGATTTGCCACACTGTCCGGGGGAATAGGCCCAGGATCGCAAAAATAGGCGGAGGCGAGCCAGATTGTTTTACCATCTAACTCCAGGCTAGCCGCCGTTACATCTCTGTCACTGAAATTAGATAAGAAAATATTTAAACTGTTCCTCGCCAAAATGCAGGTCCTTGGTGTACCTTCATCCTTAGCGACGAGCAGCTTATAATTAGGAGTCTTCAATCCGCACATCCTGCCACCACAAACCCAGGGCTCTTGGATGAAGACTATGTCTACTCCGCCTGTCGTCAGGCGAACCAGCAATGCAGCCGTTGCTGCTTTACAGTGGTGAAGATTTATCTGTAGGAGCCTCATCATTTGCAACTGCCTGCACATCCATCTTCACCACCGTGATTTCGGCTTCGTCCTCCGTGCTTTCAAGGAGGTCTTCGTAGAATAAGCCAGTAGCATCCCCTAACAGCTCAGAATCAGATGTTAAGTACGCATCTTCCTCCATAGCTGTGTGGGAACCCACCTCAGCTTGAGCTTCACCAGAGGTCCCCTCCCCAGCAGACTTCTCTACTGGTTTGACGATCTCTGGGATTGGTCCCTGATCGCTTTTATAGACCTTGATCATAATCTGCCCAAATCCATAGGAAATGATGCTGTTTGTCTCGGTTAAACGCGGGAGGGATTCGGCATTAAGTAACAGTGTTACCTGCCGACGTGCCCCCTCTGTATCACCAAATCTAACAATCTTCCAGTTGTGCGTTGGAAGATCAGGATTGCAGACCTTCAGCATCTTTAGCACGGATTCCGCATCCCCAGGAGTTGCCGGAAGCCAAGCATGCGCTCTGGGTCGGGACGGGATGTCATGCTTGTGCACAACATCCAGTTTTGCTCCCGACCAGAGCTCTCCTAGTTTGCTGACGGCAGCCCTGTAAAGGGATAATGAGCGTTGGTCAGCAAAAGCCACCAGCTTAGCACGACCTTGGTGCCAGCCTGCGTCGCGGCAGGTTGGAGGTGGACCTGGCATATCCTCAAGGACAGTGAAGAATACTTCGGCTAATTTAGCCTCCACATAACTCCACTTGTCCTTGGGGATAGTGCCATCTTCATCTCCCCTGTTAATGATAGCCATTACAAGGTTGTCTTTGACAACCTGACTAAACGACTTCGGCACAGCGTTGCCGGCCACTTTAGTACGTTTAGGTAATGGTTTCTCATCTGGCGAGCGCAGCCTTTTACCCGCCTTCGAGGTACTAGCAACCTGTTTATCAGGTACACTAGTCTTAGCTGAGAGGTCCTGCTCTTCAGTGACCATCTTAGCCCATGTGAGCGACTCTCTCTGTCTATCAGACAGCTTCGCTTGGTCGAGTTTGCCTAGCCTATCGATAATCTTAAGGCATAGTCTCCTCTGATTATATTTCGCCTTTGACGGACGGACGTGATTGACCCCAGTCTTACCAGACTTGGACCCCTCCTTAGCTGCATTCCCAAGATGACCGGATTTGTCCATAGCCTTCATGGGTTTGCTGCCAGTGATGGAGATTGTAGTCGGACTGACAACGGACCCCAACCCGCTAGAGCTTTGACCAGAGGTCGCAGCGTTTTCTAAATGGCCAGACTCCTGGGTCTTAGCCTTCGGACAACTGCTAGATGAACTAGCAGCGTTGTTTTTGTTTGTTTTACAAAAATTCATTTTTGTTCCCACGAGTGCAGGGGAAAAATAATGTCGACCGCGTCATAGCCCCCAGTAACGCAGCAAAGGCGGCCCACTGCCTCTACCTACTCACTGAGGTGCCCAGGTATCAGTGAGGCTCCGTTAAAATACAGTCGGTTACCCCTGACTGCAAACCATCCGATAAGCACGGGTCGCGCGACACTCCGGATTAGGGGTGAGTAACCTTTAGTCGTGCACCTTCAAGGTTCCGAACTTGACACAGGTTTAGGAAGTGGTACTGATACAGTAAAACCCTCTTCCATTACTAGCATCAAGTAAGAAGCCGCAGTGCACTTAAGCCACCGCATCGCGACAAGATTGTTACTCATGGTGGTGGAAAAAAAATCTGTAACTGCAGACCATTTCTGCGTTGCCATATGGACACACTGGGACAATTCGGGTTAAGTTATTTCAGCATCGTCACACTAACATCACGTTTGATTGTATATGCAAACAAAATATGTCATCATCGTCATCAACATTGCCTAATAAAATACAATGATTCAAGTTCAACTTTTTACTACATTTCCAAATATGTTAAAGTAAATACAATTGTAACACAGTTTTTAGTTAGCATTTGGACGAAGTCAAATCAAGTCGTCAAAATTAAAATATTATTATATAAAACAAATCTAATTGTGTTTCAATTTTTTAGTCTTTTTTAGTAATTAGCGGACTTAACAACCATTAAGTCCTCAACATATTGCCTGGGGAACTTGATATAACTTGGATGTTTTTTAACCGATAATAGATTTTGTTGTTTTATTAGGAAGATAGTTTACTGTAGATTATGGTTCATTAATTAATTTAATTCAAACGCAATTATTAATATCAACATTTTTGTGAAGTGTTTTTTTTTTTTTTTTTTTGATATTTGAACTTTGAGCCCAATGCGCGTCCAGAAAGCATTGTTCGATTTGGCTCAAATTTTTCGCACTAAAGTTTTAGATCCAGTGTCACAATAATCCGACCCGCACACCTCAAAATTCGACCAAAATTTTTTTCATACAAACCGCTGTCACCCTAATATACATACATAATTTACATCTCCATAAGTATAACCAGAGCCCCTGCAGTTGTTTGCTATAAGTGATACATAGATGGCACTTGCTGTTGAATTTTACAAAATTGCAATTGAAATAGTTTGTTATTCCATTCATTTTGTGAAATATATGCGTGTTGACGTGCGTATGTCAAAAATAACATAAATTGTAAATATTGAGACTTCAATTTTGGTTGTTTGTTTTCATAAAATAAACTAAAAATAAAAATATTTAAAAAACCAATGTGTAAACATCAGTAATTAAAGATTTTTAATTATTTCATTATTATTAATTAATTAATTACTAGATGTTTACACATCTCCCCTGTGATCGGACTCACATTGATTTATTTATACTGAAGACGTTCAATAGCTGTTCTTTCATATATATAAAGTCACCGCAAATCTATAACCGAAATACTGACAGCCCTTGCTTTTAAAACAATTACACAATTATTATTTAACTCTCGTGTTATTGTTAGTGACGCATTCAATGATTTGACGGGTAACTTCTGAATCGGATTTTATCAATTGGTTTTTATTTCAGAAAATGCGTTAAACATATTGCTAATATTCACAAAAAAAAAAAATATATTAATTTTATAAAGCCTAGAAATGACAATAAAAACGATATACAATTATTTTGGATAGCTTTTATAATAATTTTAAAAATAATTGAACTCCCGGTTTGTGTCAATTTTAATACATCACTATTTTCTTTTTTTTTTTATATTTACTTCTGACACAATTTTGTTTTTTTATACTCCCCAGACCAGTGTGCATAAGTTTTGTATTTTTTGTGCGTAATATTTACATATCATAAATAAATAAAAAAATATTGTTGAACCGTGTTCAACCCTATTTTAAGAGTCTTCTCTCTTTTTTATTATTATATTGGTATTATTTTTATTACTAGTATTTTCTCTTAAATTAATGAATTTTAGTTTTTTTTTTTGTTACTAAGTTCTTCGAGAACAAAGCCAATTGGCTAGCGCCTTTTATATATATATATATCTTATGTCAACCGGTTTTTTGTTATCTCAGATTCATTACATAGAACCCGTATGAAATCAGTGGTTTTTCTAAGTTTTTAAGTTTTGTCTTTTAGTAGAAAAGTAATATTCAGTTTTGCAAGAGGCAAATAAACAACATCGTTTTAGTCGAACAAACCACTAGTTTTATTTAGCAGCAAAACATACACGTTTTAGTTGAACGTGAACCGAGTCTTATTAACCCAGCTCTAGGAGCCTAGAAGACTCAACATTTTGGTCCTTCGTAAAAGTCCTAGAATAGGCTAGGATTGGAGTGAGCTTGTGACATAGTGGTCCACTAAAATTCACCCAAATTGGCAGTTACAACTACACCCGTAACAACAAGACAAGAGGTCTTTTCTACAACACATCGAAGTGCAGGCAAATAGACGAAAGTAAGATACACCAACAATACAACATCCATCATCCCAAAGAGTGGAAGTCATCAATCAACATAATCAGCAATTAAGTCTTAATATTATTCCGTCGGGTGCACCAACTTAACATAACCTCCAAGGCAAATGATTCATGAAGAAAAACATTTAAGGTAGTAAGAGGGAAAAGATTTAAAAGGTATGTACTGTGTATATTTGGGTCACTTATGCGAAATAGTTTTGGGGATTTTTTAATAATAAAAAACATATACCCCGAATTTAGTTTTCCAATATTACTAAAATACAAACCAATAAAATAAAATATATGCATGAAACATATATATGTATGTAATGATATGTATGTACGTAAAGTAATTCTCTGTCGACAGCAAAGCCACTTTGAATGCCATCTCTAAAAATTAACTAAAAAAGACGAACATAAGAAAACGCAAGTAAAATCTGCATAACTTCATGTGTTGTCAAAAGCAAATTAGCAACTTCACTATACATTGTTTCATTTTCTATGTCCCTCTGACATAACTTCGCTCACACAAATAGAAAACCAAAGAACTGTCTCACACATCATCCATCGTTTAGAGATTAAATTGTAAAGTGATCGCGGAAACATCCAAATGTAAAAAGTAACAAAACAAAAATATTCATACAAAATAAGTGATTTTTATATTAGACAAATAAATAAAATGTAAAACACTGAACTGATACAGCCAGAAAAAATTAAATAAAGGGAGTACAGAGAAGCCGTAATAAGTAATTTTGTATGGCAATTTCTCCCAGAAATAAAAAAAAAAAAACAACCAAAGGAACATAAGGTTTGTTAATGGTAAAAATTATATTTAAATACAAGCAAAATAATATTTGTTAAAAATACGAATATAGATTTATTGCATACAGTGGTGCGTTTTGTACACAACAACAACAAAAGAACTTGCAATTAGCGGCATTTCTCAACAAAAGAAAGAAACAACGTATTGTGTGAGACAAGTGAATTTGTGACGTCACGCATACAAAACATTAAACAAAAACAGCGTTAGGGTACACCATACAGGAAAAAAAAGTTCTTTGCCGGGGAAGAGTGAGATAAAGGTGAGTGAAGTTTATGTGTGAATTTTCAAAACCAAAAACATTAAAGTATCTGGTGGATAATGCGAATATTATATTAGTGGGATTCTTCAAGAAGGACGAAGAAATTTATCATATACCAAATAAATTATTGAAGAAAATTCTATTAATTTCTGGCTGAAATTATTACAGGCTTTAGAGTGGTACACAATTTAAGCTACATACATTTAAAAAAAAATACAGTACGATATTTAAACTATAAATAAATGCATGGGGAAAATTTTATGAAATAATTTTTGGATAAAAATTATTAAAAACACAGCGATACGATAGTTAAAATATAAATAAAATTCTTGTGGAAAAATTTATACAATAATTTTTGGATGAAATTATTAAAGCCATTATAGTAGTCTGTTATTTAAACAACAAATAGATTCTCAGAGAAATTTGTACGAAATAATAACATTAAATATAAAAAAAAGTTGATAGTAAAGACCAACATAAGTTTTGGCTAAATTTTATTAACAACATAATAGTGGTACGCTATTTAAACTATAAATAAATTCTTGAAGAAATTATTCAACAAGGAGTGGCTCTTTGCTAATGAAAATAGCATGAAATTTGTTTTTATATAGTAAAATAATTCTTTATATTGTTCTTCACAAAGCTAAAAAAAAAGGGCTTGCAAAAAAAATAAATTGATAAATATTCCTCAAGAATTGATTTGAGTCAAGGGTAGGTTTTAGAGACCTGGGTAGGCAGCTTTAATGGCATCTAAAAGGAGATGTAAGCTTGACCTGCAACAGTTGGGGGCGTTTTGCACAAACTTCGAAAGAATATGTCCAGAAGAATGCGCAATTGAATATCTTAATGTAAAGCGCGAAGAATTGGAAAGAAGGTGGTGCAAGCTAGTTGAATCGTATGAAGAATACATGGTAGGGGACGAGCAGGCCAAGCAGGAAGATTCAAAAGATGATCTTTCGCAGAAATATGAAGAAGCTAGTGAGATCTACCAAAAGATTAAGATACAAATTTTACAAAAATTTAATAATAGTACACCTACACAAAGCGCACCGGTCGTGCATAGATCTCCCCTCAAGCTTCCTGCCTGTGACATTCACAATTTTGAAGGCGGATACGCAAACTGGCCTGCCTTTAGAGACCTGTTTCAGGCGATTGTTATTAAAGAAACATCACTAGCACCGGCACAAAAGCTTAATTATTTAAAAACGAAAGCAAAAGGGGAAGCTTTTAATGTTATAAAAGATTTTGACTCTGTAGATGAGAATTTTAGTTTAGCCTGGGAAGCTCTAAAAAACGGGTTCGAAAATAAAAGGCTTTTGGTCAATGATCAAATGAAAAAAGTTTTCGCTATGCAGGCATCACAAGCGGAGAATCTTAAATCTATAAGATTTATTAAGAATACAGTTAGCGATTGCTTATCGATTTTAAAAACCTTCAAGGTAGAAGTGGCGGATGATAACCCGTTTTTATTACACTTGGTAACTACAAAGCTCCCTGAGGAAACTCTACGAGCCTGGGAAGCTACAATTGAAAATCATCGAGAATTGCCCTCATGGCATCAACTAAGCAAGTTTCTTGCTTCGAGAATTGAATTTTTGGAAACAATGACGAAGGTTAGAAAGCCCTTAGGCAAGGAAAGTCAGATTTTAAAGTCTCAATCATTTTACACTCATATAGAGTCAGACAAACAAACTTATAGCTGCAAAAAGTGTAAACAAAATCATGCCTTGAAAATTTGCAAAAATTTCAAAGCTCTTTCTCCAAGTGAGAGAATGAAATTCGTTTTCGCTAATAAATACTGCGTTAATTGTTTGTCGCCCAGTCATTTTAAAGCTAAATGTCAAAGCACACATACATGTAGTATATGTCATCAAAAACATCATACAATGTTGCACCTTAATAGAAGCGGCGGCTCAAACAATAATAGTGACTTTAAACCGCAATCGCAGTCAACTTCAAGCACTCAACCTGGCGTTCAGACCTTTAATACACAGTTAAGCAATTTAAATATGTCAAATAAGGACAATGCAAAAAATATCCAGGCTTTTTTTGTAAAATCGGATGACACAACGGTTTTGCCAACCGTGCTAGTGCACATTGAACATGCTGGAGAGTTATTCACAATTCGGGCATTAATCGATACTGGGTCAGAGAAAAGTTTCATCACTACAAGAATTCAACAAGGGTTAGGTATACCTCTAAACACTATTGGCTCAGACATTTCCGGGTTAGGTAGAGCTACAGTAGGAAAATCAAAAGGAATGTGTCTCACCACTATAAGATCAAGAATTTCTGGTTTTTAAATTAAAATCGAAGCAATTGTAATGCCGTCGCTATCGAATCTATTGCCTTCGCGGCATTTTCATATAAAAAATCTTGAAGAAATTAATGATTTAACCTTGGCTGATCCATATTTTTACAAACCAGCAGGAATAGATATGGTTATAGGAAGCAATTACTTACCCTCTATTAATCTGAAAGGGGTACGGTTAAATGTGTTAAATACATTTGAGGCCAGAGAGTCTCATTTTGGTTGGTACCTGTCGGGACCACAGCCCGTCAACAAAATACATGTATTTTCAACTTCAGTTGTGGCTTCAGACGATTTTAATCTTCATGAACAAATAAAAAAGTTCTGGGAACTTGAAGAAATCGAAAAGGAGATTCAGATAACAGAGGCTGACAAGTATTGTGAAAATTTATACAAAAATACTACTATACGACAATCAGATGGTCGCTATATTGTGCGACTACCTTTTAAGGAAGAGTTCCCCAATGCAATTTTTTTGGGTCCATCAAGGAACCAAGCTCTAGCGCAATATCATAGAATGGAAAAAACGCTAGAAAAATCACCAGACTTAAGGAACAAGTATCAACAGGTTCTCCAAGAATATGTCGATTTAGATCACATAGAATTAATTTCACACAATGAAACAAGTGCTGAAAAACAGTTTTCATTTTTTCTACCCCATCATGCGGTCTTGCGACCGGAGAGTAAATCTACAAAATTACGAGTGGTTTTCAACGCGTCAAAGAAGACAAATAGTGGATTCTCATTAAATGACGTCCTTCATCAAGGTCCAACGTTACAAACCGACTTGATACAAATAGTGCTTAATTGGCGACAGTATAAATATGTATTTACTGGCGATATTGAAAAAATGTACCGTCAGATTTTAGTAAATGAATCAGACCGGCCGTATCAGAGAATATTGTTCAGAGATAAAGCTGACAACATTATAAAATCTTTTCAGTTAAAAACTGTTACCTTCGGGGTAAATTGTGCACCTTTTTTTAGCGATAAGGACGCTTCTTAAATTGAGCGAAGATTGCGAAAATCAATATCCAGAAGCCTCCAAGATTTTGAAAAATGAAATTTATGTCGACGACATCCTCTCCGGGGGTCATACTCTTGAAGAGGCAAAACTAAAACAAATTGAAATAAGAACCGCTTTAAATTCAGCTGGATTCCCCATGAAGAAAATAACGGCCAACGATCACTTTCTACTTCAACATGTGGCCCGGGAAGATCTTCTGGACGAAGATTTTTTGAAGTTTGACGACTCCAGCTCAATAAAAACCTTGGGGATCCGCTGGAATGCGATGTCAGACCATTTTTATTATGTAGTAGAACCGACAAAAATTGTAGCCTCCACTACAAAAAGGCAGATCCTTTCGGTTATAGCAAAATTGTTCGGCCCCCTAGGATGGTTAGGTCCCGTGGTCGTGGTAGCCAAACTCTTAATGCAAGAGTTATGGGAAAAGAAATTAGATTGGGATGAAGCCGTTCCGCCACATATATTAATACGTTGGAACTCATTTCTGCAAAATTTACCATTGGCTTCTACAATGATAATACCCAGATGGGTACATTTTTCACCACTTCATCAAATACAGATTCATGGCTTCTGTGATTCTTCAGAAAGAGCCTACTGTGGAACGATCTACATGAGAACAGTAAATGTAGACGGTGAAATAGGCAGCCATCTGCTAGTTGCAAAAACTAAAGTTGCACCGATAAAGAAGGTTACCATCCCCAAGTTGGAACTATGTGGGGCTTTATTACTTGCGAGACTGCTAAAACACGCAATGGCAAATTCAAGTTTCAGTTATGAACTTTTTTTGTGGACGGACTCCTCAATAGTCCTCGGATGGCTACAAAAAAAGCCTCAAACCTTGAAAACTTTCGTTGCAAATCGGGTAACAAAAATTACCAGCATTGCCAGCAACAGTCACTGGCGGCATGTTGGGTCTGATGACAACCCGGCTGATCTGGGATCCCGCGGCTGCACCCCTCAAGAGCTCGTCGATAGTGATTTATGGTGGCATGGACCCACCTGGCTGAGAAAGACTGTTGAGCAGTGGCCAAAACCTCGCATGTTTGACCCAACCAATTTAGAAGCGAAGAAGATTTCCAATTTTCATCTAATGGCAGCTCAGGAATGCGAGAAAGAAAAGAAGAACTCCTTTGTTCAAGAAGAAACAAAATTTGAAGAGTTTTTGGAAAAATTTTCATCGCTCGCAAGGGCTTTGAGAATTATTAGTTATGTATTTCGTTTCACTAACCGTGTTTTAAAACGTCCATTTAAAACAGAATCATTTATAACAACAGATGAAATATGCTTTGCAAAACGCCGGCTTATACTGATCGCCCAAAAAATCCACTTCTCCAAGGAATATGAAGGTCTTCAAGCCAAGCGACATCTAAACAAGAAAAGCAGAATCTTAACCTTAAATCCATATATTGACCAAGAAGGACTTCTGCGGGTAGGTGGTAGACTTCATAATTCGGGGTTAAGTTTTGAAGAACAACATCCGATAATAATTCCAGATAAGTCACATTTTGCTACACTTCTAGTCGAATATACTCATAAAAGATTACTCCATTCAGAACACCATATTATGCTCCGAGCTATAAGGCAAGGCTTTTACATACCTCGGATTAAAAACTTAGCTCGAAAATGCATTCGTAACTGTAAAGCCTGTACAATCTATAAACACAAGTTCCAGCATCAAATCATGGCTGCGCTCCCTCCTGAACGAGTCAACTTTTCGTTACCGTTTACATACACGGGTATTGATTTTGCCGGTCCTTTTTCGATAAAATCATCAAATTTACGTAACGCCCAGCTTTTAAAAGGATATGCAGCAGTATTTGTGTGCTTCTCGACGCGAGCACTCCATCTAGAAGTCTGTTCAGATCTTTCTACCGATGCGTTTCTCGCCTGCTTCTCAAGATTTACCGGCCGTAGAGGTCTTCCAAGGACCATGTTTTCTGACAATGGCAGAAACTTCCTTGGGGCTAGCTTAGCTTTACTTAAACACCACAACCAATTCCTCAAAACTGCCGAAAAGGCGCTGATAGAAAAATACGGATCTCACGGATTTACATGGTCTTTTATTCCACCTTACGCACCCCACATGGGTGGCCTTTGGGAGGCTGCTGTTAAAAGCATGAAAACACACTTGAAAAAGGCAACCATCAATCTCACCTTTACCTACGAAGAATTTGCTACTATGCTTATACGAATTGAAGCAGTCTTGAATTCACGCCCAATATCACCGTTGACCGAAAACCCATCCGAACTATTGCCCTTGACTCCAGGTCATCTCCTTCGAGGTGCGCCCCTTATTGCCCCCCCTGAAGCAGCTGCAGAAATTCCGTTAAAACAATTGAGCTTCATAAAACGCTGGGACCGCCTAAAAGCTCTTCAGCATATCTTTGCACGGCGCTGGAAAAACGAGTATATTACCGAACTGCAGCGCAGATTTAAATGGAAAACCGAGCAGTACAATGTGAAGCTGAACGATTTTGTAATCGTTAAGGATGACTTGCTACCTCCTACTGAGTGGCGTCTAGGACGCATCACTAAGCTTATCCATGGAAAAGACAACAAAGTACGAGTCGCAGAAGTAAAAACGCAGAACGGCACTATCATGCGTTCGATTGTCAAACTTTGCATATTGCCACCTTCCAATTCTCCATCAGAACCGATACCGTCACAGTATTTGAATTGATCCAACACGTAAAAAAAAAAAAAAAAAAAAAAAAAAAAAAAAAAACCAAAAAAGGATAAATTCGCTAACCCAAGCCAATAAACACACAGTATATACACATATCTATCTTTTCTTATCTATATTTCTAGCTACCAAATGGAATCGGTGCAATCTATGCATGTTGACGACAAAGACTATGGCATATTTGAGGTTTCAGCAACCTTTGATCGTCAATCTCCCGATCCCGGTGGAAAACTATATCTCCGAGATGATATACCACTTCTACCTTCCGCCACCAGTCACCGATCCAATTTTAAATCTGCACTTTAAAAATGTAGTGCCTCTTGTGCATCCAGGCTTTGTCGAGAAATCGATGGTATTATCAGTCACCATACTTTGCCTCTATTCTGACCGACGAAGTCTTGATACCTGACGCATTTGTACCAAAGGCTCAGTGATCTCTGTTTTGGATGAGTGATATCCAGAAGAAGGATCGGATGTCGGCGCTGCCACATTCCTAGCCCGGGAGAATGTTGAACCGTGTTCAACCCTATTTTAAGAGTCTTCTCTCTTTTTTATTATTATATTGGTATTATTTTTATTACTAGTATTTTCTCTTAAATTAATGAATTTGAGGTTTTTTTGTTACTAAGTTCTTCGAGAACAAAGCCAATTGGCTAGCGCCTTTTATATATATATATCTTATATCAACCGGTTTTTTGTTATATCAGATTCATTACATAGAACCCGTATGAAATCAGTGGTTTTTCTAAGTTTTTAAGTTTTGTCTTTTAGTAGAAAAGTAATATTCAGTTTTGCAAGAGGCAAATAAACAACATCGTTTTAGTCGAACAAACCACTAGTTTTATTTAGCAGCAAAACATACACGTTTTAGTTGAACTTGAACCGAGTCTTATTAACCCAGCTCTAGGAGCCTAGAAGACTCAGCAAATATATAAAATCTAAATGTATCAATATTCTGCGATTTTTATAACATCGCAAAATGTTAGAAATTAACAATACTGTTGTAAAATTTCGAATATCAAAAAACATTAAATAATGTACAAATATTACTATATTTGTGTATCTGTAATAAACGCATATTATAAATAATATATAAAAATCTGCAATACTTTGTTTTAGGGAAAATACAAGTTATTTTTGTATTAACAGAGTTGTTAGTACAGTCATTTTGTTCCTTCGTATCAAGAATGATAGAATAAAGATTACGCCATCCGAATGTTTTTCCGTTAGATGACGTAACGTGTCTGTTGCGAGGGTTACCAAGTCTGTTTCATGTGTGAAAATTAAAAAATCTTGCGAAAAATGTATGTTTTATGTGAAAGTTGGTAACCCTGCAATTAAAATCACTTTGCCAGTTCTCAAAAAATATTTAAATTAGTTCTTGTTATAAATTACATTTTTTGCTTTATATTTTATTTAAAATAATATTAAAATAATTAAAATTAATTAAAACATGATGTAAAGTGTGTTAATAAGTTGCAGCATAAAGAAAAACTAAAAAACAAAAAGGCAGAAAAAACGTAAACATGAGGTGTGCAGTGGGCCAAGAATGATAAAATGCAAGCAAAACTAATATTTTAGGTGTTTTTAATGAAATGATTATATTTTTGACTATAGATGTATCCTTTTATTACCATTTCGTGTGATGCAATATTTTTAAAATTAAATGGCGAAAAATTGTTGTTTTTGTTGTTTGCAAAAATATTTGTTAGAATCAAAGGACATTGAAGCAAATGAATAAGCGAAAAAACTTTTTTTTAGATATAGAATGTACTTCAGAATAAGGTTACTAAATGAAATTGCTGAAAATATCAATAAACAACAGAGGAAATTTAATAAAATAACAACATAGTACAAAAACATTTAGTAACCTCATTCTAAAGCACAGAACAATGGGCTTTAAAAAATTTTTCAAATATTATTTAGTGTTTTAGTGAATTTAAAATAAATTAACAAATTTATAAAAATACAGTTTTTTTTCTAACAAGAAATTTTAGAAGAAAAATAATAAATTTTTCCACTGTTACAATGTTATTGTTTATGTATAAACATACACACAAACATAACAGTTTGACAGCTGAAAATTATTAGCCAATAGGAACACAGTTTCGTGACGTCACGTGCCTGACCGTCGAAGAAAATTTCAATAGTGTCCGCGGGATGGCGTAATCTTGTATTCTTACATTCTTGCTTCGTATGACTTTGTCACAGTAGATGGCACCACAATATCAAAAACTATGTTCTATATGACAAAAATGTTAAAACTGTACACATGACCGAGGAATGAAGTATCAATGAGTTTTTTTTTTTTTTTTGCTTTCAAAACAGTTCTACATAGTTATATAAAATTATTATTATGCTTTACCTGCAAAATATTTGATTGCTATGACATATAATTTTTAAAAATCTTTTATAATTACTAAATCATTACTATTCATAAAATTACAAAATTGCACCTTTTGCAAATGTTAAAAATTTCCATTTGAAATTTGTACAATGGAAACATGAAGGTTTTCTTCTAAAAATTTGTATATTTGAGAATTTCTTTCACCTCAAAATTACAACTAAAAAAATGTTATTTTAAATTTATTGGTTTTTCCGTTTGGCATCCCTAATTTGAACTAGTGTTCATAATAACTTTACGCATTAAATGTATAGAATATGCAAGTGCGTTTTCTTCGCTTCTACGTATTTGAAAAAAACAAACCGACAATAATTCCCCAGAATTCAGTTTCTTAAAATATAAATATTTTTTAACATAGTTTAAAATTACTGTCCCACTTGTGATTTTCTTCTTTCAAAAGTTGGCACCACTAATTTTTTTAATAGTGAAGCCAAGTTCTATAAAGGGTTATACATATATGTACGTACGATTCTGATAGTGGGAACTCCCTTTTATTATGTGAAAAGCTTTGATTCTCCATGCTTCCCAAATACGGCAATGTTTTAACAAAAAAATTGAGAGAGCTTTTAGAACATCTGTTGAATCAACAGCAATTAGTTGATGAGCGGAACAACTCGAAGACAAAATAAAATAAATTTTAAGAAAATAATGAAATTTAAAATTTTAATTTTGAAAATTAGAATGACTTTGGGCTGTATGAGGACGATGAAGAGGTTATATATCGCTGTAATATTTAAAAACCAGGAACATTATTCCTTTTAACCAAACTGGGTAAATGCTTAAATCATTTTCCAAATCTCACCAAATTAACATTAATTGATGATCATTATTTTATTTCAGGAGATAAGGATTTCTTTGATATACTTTCATGTACTTTTAGTTGGATATTGACAGATATCGCCCTGCCCAAAACTCCTAATGAACATGATTTATTTTATTGTTGTGGCTTAATATGCAGGAATATTGAATATATGTACATTAGAGCGACTCACAAAAAAATGTGAAAAAGTGCCCCCTTAGAAATCTGCATTGGTTGTTTTATAAAGATTCCAAAATATTTCTGGTCTAGCGTTAACCAATTCCGAACTGGACCGTTTTTAAAAAAGGTCTATTTTTATTTTATTGAAGATATTTTAATTTTTTTCCAGGTAAACATACCCAATAAGGGTATCACATGATATGTTTTGATTTGATATGTTGATTTTCTAATTAACTCATTTTAATAAAATACTCATCAAAAATTACACATTTTTGTGAATATCACAACAGTTAGGACATGCTTGGACATGTTCTATATACCGTTCAACGCGTCTATCATGTCATACCCATTTTGGATATGTTGACCTGGAAAGAACTGAAAATATTTTCAAAAAACTAAAAAATATACCTATTTTAAAAGCGGTCCAGCTCGGAATATGTTAACGCTAGACATACTTTTTTTTGGCCTTTTTTCTCCATACAGAGAGAGTCGCTCTAATGTACATATACAGTTTTTAAGTATGAACGATGGTACTGGTCTAGACCAGAGCTGTTCATTTCATAGGACAATTGTCCCTGCTCAACTCACATGTATTCTTACGCTCTTGATTTTAGTCGTCACTGAAACAGCGACGTGTGCGGATGTGTGCTGATTTTTTTTTAATGCACTGAAAAAAATTAATAGTAATATACGAAAAATATTTTATGAGTATAAATGTATTTGGTAATTTGTTATAAAACATGTAAGGAAATAATTTAAATGAAAAAGAAAAACTGTTTGATTAAAAAAAACAAATTTTTGTTTAAAAATTAAAAGAATCTTGATCAAATTGGAAACCAAGATCGACAAATAAAATTTGTGAACATTTTTTTTTTTTCAGTTGTAAAATTTATTTGTTCTAAACAACGTAACGCATTAAGTTCTATATATTTAAATTTGTCGTGAAAGAATAAATATTGAAAATTTTATAATACAATATCTATAAAAGTCTTTAATAGAATTATTATAAGATATAAGATAAGAAAGGCTATACGCACTGCGACCACTTTTATCTTTTGTGCAGCCCATGGTTGTCCTAAAGATTAAGGCTTCTTATGAAGCACCCTATTTGGCGTTAGTTTCCCTATGTCCCGGGGGATACAGTGTATCCTCCAAGTGCAAGGATTCTCTTACCACTTAGTCTTGGACATTCACAGAGAATATGTCTGCTGTTTCCACCTCCTGCTCGCAGAACCTACATGTGTCTATAGCAGATTGTCCTTTCATTCGTAGATGATATCTAAGATTGCAGTGTCCTGTAAAGAATCCCGTCAAGGTCCTTAAGTCCTTTTTTATCAAGGATGGAGGTCACCCTTTAGGTCACCGTCCTTCATGCTGCCAAAATCCTGAAGTCGTACGGCACTCATGCACGCATCTTCAATGATCGAAATATGTAATGGTGTAATGTTAAGCATGATGCCGATAGCATCGGTTGGACACGTTCTGTTCGCCCCTGTGATACCAATACAGGCAATGCGGTACACCTTGTTCAGGATTGCTTTTGCGTTGGTTTGCGCAACCTTCGGCCACCATGCAAGGGCAGAGTATGTAATCATTGGTTTCACAATAGTTTCAAACGACCAGTAGATCATGTGGGGCTTTAAACCCCATGTTCTACCAAATAGTCTTTGACAGGCATATAAAGCCCTGGTGGCCTTTTTTGTAATTTGATCTAAGTGGCTGTTCCATGTGAGGGATTTATCCAGGGTGACCCCAAGATACTTGACCTCGTCCGAGAACCCTATTTTCAAGCCGTTCAGACTTGGTTCCATAACGTTGAGTCACCTTCGTTTAGTGAAGGGTATCAGTATGGTTTTTGATGGGTTCATAGATAGCCCTTTTCTCTGACACCAATTGAGGGTATAATTCAGAGCCTGTTGCATACGCTCCGATATTGTGCTCTCGTCAAATCCGGAGACAGATATAACAAGATCGTCTGCGTAGCCTAAGGCCCTGAATCCTAATTTATTAAGTTCCCCCAGCAGCTCATCTATGACCAAGGTCCAAAGCAGTGGCGATAGAACGCCTCCCTGAGGACAACGCCTAGTGGCATTATGGTCCTTAATGTATGAGCTGCCTATATTCAGTGTGATGACCCTAGAGTTGAGCATCTCTAGCGTCCAGTTAATTATGATTGGAGAAGTATCCTTTCTCAACATGGCCTCTTCAATTGCCCTATATGACGTATTATCGAAGGCGCCTTGTATATCAATGAAGGCACAGAGAGATATTTGTTTGGCATCAAATGCCTTTTCTATCATTGTGACAACATTATGGACAGATGATCCCGTGGATTTACCTTGTTGGTACGCAAACTGTAGTTCATGAATAGGTTTGCGTGCCAGGTAAGTGTCCCTGATATGATGGCCCATAACTTTTTCCATTGTTTTTAGGAAAAAAGAGCTTAGACTAATCGGTCTATACGACTTAGGTAACTGTTCAGATTTTCTGCCTACCTTGGGTATAAATACTACCTTTACTTCTCTCCATGTCGATGGCACAAAGCCATGTATAAGACAAGATTTAAAAAGTCTAGTCAGTTGTGGGATGATGATATCCATCCCTTCCTGTAGTAGACATGGATATATACCGTCCGGCCCAGGCGATTTTAGTGGAGAGAAACCATTTATCGCCCATCTAACCCGGTTCTTCTGAAAAATATTGTCCGCCAAACGTATGTTCCTTTTAGTCAGGGAGGGTATCCCGATGACTGGTGGGGACCTGTTAATGGGGACACATCCTGGAAAGTGTGTTTCCAATAGAAGTTCACAGGTTTCTTCCGGAGATTCAGTGTATGGACCATTTGGTCTCTTTAAGGTACATAGACCATTTGTGTGGGGGCCTTTAGAAGTCGCACAGCTTCCGGAAGGTCATTGATCTTCTCACAATAGCTCTGCCACGTGGTCCTTTTGGATTTGCGTAGTATCTTGTTGTATTCAGTGAGGGCTATTTTATAGGCGTTCCAGTCACCATTAATTTTAGCCTTGTTGAATAATCTTCGAGTGTTACGTTTGAGCCCTTCTAGTCCATCATTCCACCATGGAACATCTCTTCTAGTCTTCCTAGTCTTTAATGGATAGCTCTCTGTGTAAGCTGATGATATATTTGATTGTAATTCATTTGCTACATAATCAATTACCCTAGTGCTTTCTATTAGCCCTTCCGAATAATTAGCATTGTTGCCTAAATGGTATCGAAATTTATCTCAGTTAGTCTTTTTGCGATTTCGATAGTGTTGATCAGTGTTCATAGAACTAACTATGTCAAAAACTATATGCTGATGATCTGACATGGAGAGTTCACCAGAAACATGCCAGTTTGAGATGGCGAAAGATAGATTAGAACTAGTCAAAGTAAGATTTAAAACCTCTGTTCTGATTGAGTTCCTAAATGTCGGTTCGTCACCCCTGTTTGCAATACTTAAATTATATTTACAAATAAATTCAAGAAGAGACTCACCACGTTTGTTAATATTACCACTTCCCTAGGTTGTATGATGGGCGTTGGCATCGCAGCATATGATGCAGCTGAGGCTTCGTGCCTGGCAATATTCCACGAGGGCCGTCACTTCTGTGGTGGGTGCTGTTTCCGCCTCACCTGGTAAATAGGCAGAGGCCAGCACTACCTCATGTTCGCCAGCAAGAGAGGGCACTTCAGCCCGAATGGCGACCAGATCACCTTAGACGAATTCTGAAATTGGAAGAAAAGTTATACCACTTTTTTTTTATTTTTTTTATTTTACAAATAATTCAATATAATTAAATATAATAAGAATAATAAAGCCTCAGCGCTAATTAGGCATTATTGAGGCAAGTTGGCAAATATAATACGTATCATTGACATTATTTATTATAAGTGTATGCAGTATTATAAAAAGTATTTAAAATTATGTATAATAATATTTGAACATTTTGAGATCAGGATGCTTACATCAGAAGTTCTTCTATATTGGCTAATAAATACTGCTTTAACGATATTTTAAAAGTTGAAATTCTATTAACTGTTTTAAGATTTTGTGGTAAATTATTGTATTCACGACTACCCATAAACTCCACACGTTGCTTGGTTGTTTCCAACCTACATCGGGATACTGCTAAATTTCCATTGCTTCTGGTATTGATTGAATGTTGAATCCGTGTAAACTTTATTGTGTGATGTCCAATATTGTGTAAACATTTGAAGACATATAATAATAGTTGTTTTTTGTAAATACTATATATTGGTAAAATGGATTTGAATTTATCAACATAGAGTGAAATAGTTGGATAAGTCATAGGAAGATTGCAAATAGTTTTCAAAGCTTTATTTTGTATCCGCTGAAGAGACTTCAGGTCGTTACTTTTTTTATATCCGTATAAAATGGCTAAATAATTCAAGTGGGTCTGAATCAAAGAATTATATATTAAAATTTTGGTATCTGTATCAAATTTGTTTTTAAATTTATATAATAAGCCAATACCTTGGGCTGTTTTCATCTTTAGATATCCTATTTGACTGTTCTATCCAATATTGTTCTGTAGATTAATACCTAAGTACTTAATAGAACCAACTTCGACAATTTCCTTGCCATCAACCAAAACCGTAAAACTATCATTGTTACGACAAAGCTTAAATCTTAGTAATTGTGTTTTATTAGAATTCAGTACAAGTTTGTTTATCCTCATATACTCACATATTAAAGCTGCGTCTCTTTCCATATATGCTTTGACTGCTGTTTCGTGCTTGTATGGATAAAAAACACTTATGTCATCAGCATACATAAAAAGCTTTCCGGACAAACTAAAGTTTTTTAAAACATTTATAAAAATTGTAAATAATAAAGGCCCCAGTACACTGCCCTGGGGTACGCCGCACTCAATCGTATGAAACGAACTTCTAAGATTGCCTATTTGAACAAATTGTTTGCGATAGATCACTTCCAAAGAAACCATAGTATTTAAGTTTTTGTAGCAAAATATCGTGGTCAATGAGATCGAAAGCTTTAGTTAAATCATAAAAAATACCGGCTACACCGCTATAACCGTCGTCAAATCCTTTACAAATATAATTAACAATCACCCATATTCTAATTGTCGACGTCGTTGTCGTCGTCGTTTTTGAGTCAACATCACTTTCTGTCGACGTCGACATCAATTCGACACCAATGTGGTATTCTGTAACAGTTTTGTAACGACGTCGACTGTTTATCGATAATTTGAAAAAAACCATAAACACATCTCTCATATTTTAGTCAGCTGATTTTTTGAATTGTTTATATTGAGAAAATTTTTAAATTGAGAAAATGTTTTTTTGTGATTCTGATTCTAATTCGAGTGATGAAGAAAATACGCGAAATTTAATTATGCAAAGAAGACAACTACGGCAAAAGTCTGATATATTCAACTTACCTGATAAAAAGTGAGTAGCAAAATCAAAGACTGTTTGCCTTTAAAAATATTTTTTATTTCTTCAAAAGTTTTGAAAGTTACTTTCGACTGAATAAAGCAGCGTTTAAGCATGTGCTGGAAGCAATTGCACCAAATTTGAAAAGTGGAGTTCGATCAACTTTCATATCGAAAACTATCAAATTGGCTGCTACATTAAGATTTTTAGCCCAGGGATCGTACCAGCTGAGTGTCGGAAATGACTTCAACTTGGGACTGTCACAGCCAATCGTTTCAAAGATTCTGTCTGAGACTCTGGATGCTTTAGAAATGACAGTTTGTCCCCAATGGATAAATTTCGAAATGACAGATGCTGATAAAAATGAAGCTAAAATTAATTTTTTTGAAAAAACCGATTTTCCTGGTGTTATTGGGTGCGTGGATGGAACCCACATCAAAATTTTGGCTCCAAAAAAAGAAGATCAACATCTATATTTTAACCGTAAAGGATTTTTTAGTTTAAACGCTATGATCGTACGTATGTTAAATATTTAATTACATTTTATAATCGTATGTAGTACATATATATTTGTCTTTAATGTAGATTTGTGATCATAAAATGCGGGTACGATTTTTGGATGCCCGATATGTAGGTTCTGCTCATGATTCATTAATCTGGAATGTTAGTCATGCCAAACGTGTTTTACAAGAACGATATACTGGCGGTGAACGGAATTCATGGCTTTTAGGTAAATATTTTATGTTAATTTAACACATTGCCATTATTCTTATCATAATTTTTTGTCAAATACCCCACTGTGTAAAGTTAATTTTTTTTATCAGGTGATGCAGGCTATCCCCTTGAGCCATATCTGATGACGCCATATCGCTCTACTGTTGAAGGAAGTCCAGAGGCTATATTTAATACAAAGCATGCCAAAGCGAGAAATATAGTGGAAAGAACTATTGGTGTGCTAAAAAACCGATTTCGTTGCCTTCTTGTAGCCCGGCAACTTCATTACAACCCGGAAAAAGCAATTAAAATTGTTAATGTTTGCGCTGCACTTCACAATATATGCATTGATTATGGCATTACATATGAGGATACATACAGTACAGAAAATACACGACATGATGTTGAAGCACATGACGCTGAAATTGCAGAAAGTGTTGAGGCATCTGATATA
The DNA here is from genome assembly GCA_963682025.1 of Cordilura impudica. Classification (NCBI taxonomy): domain Eukaryota; kingdom Metazoa; phylum Arthropoda; class Insecta; order Diptera; family Scathophagidae; genus Cordilura; species Cordilura impudica. The sequence goes on from OY821518.1 coordinate 184,691,400, forward strand.
AGAGAACAAATAAAACGAAGTTTTCTCTAAATAATTCAGTCTTTTTATTCATTTTTTTATAACAAAATAACAAGGAAAATTAAAAACTTAAATAAAAATAATTCTAAGACACAAAAACGAAAAAATTCATGTTTAAAACAAAGAAAACTAAAAACTAAAATAAGGTACAAAAAATTTAAAATTCGTGTTGAAAATATTCATTAACAGTTTTTAAAACTGGTTTTTGTTAAGGAGTTGAAGCTCCTTTTCCTTGATTAACATTTTGATCCTTTTAAGTTTTAAGTCATTTTCGTGGTTTTCTTGCTCTCTTAGACTTCTTTCTGCGTCTCTTTTATTTCTTTCTTCCAAAAACTTTAACTTTTTTTTTTTTAAATCTAGCAATTGTTTTTGGTAGTTGTTTCCGTCTCTAAGGCTACGTTTTATTGATGACAATGAATTGGAAATGTCCGTCAATAGTTTTGCCTGCTCATCGCTATGCTTTTGGAGCAATTCCTGACGGCCATTGGAACTAGATTTTTTTTTCCGTACAACTTTCCTTGCTTTTCAAGGGAGTAGAGCTTTCTTTCTGCAGAGTGACGCTTACAGGCGTTGAGTGCTGAATGGTGCGTGTGGATGAACTTTCTGGCAGTTCCTGGTCAATTGGAAATTCAATTGTACAAAATTCAATGTCAGACATTTCTTCTAAAACCAAAGCGCCAGCTGTCTTTGGGACCTCACGTTCATTGCTCTGATTGACGCATTGTACTCCCTGATCGGCGCCCTGAGGGTTGAGCTGTTTCTGAAACTGTAGCAGATTCGCCACAGCTTCCTCGAGTGGGCTAAATGAAACCATCTTAAATCTTCCGCCACCAGTAGCATTACACTCTGCTTTGTTGGCTATCATTTTCTTTTTCACTTTAAATTTTAAATCTCGCCAAACCTGTAAATAAATTTGATGTCATATTTTTATAATGCACTATTTACGTTCATGATTTCATTACCTTCTGCCACCCATCTCCAAATCTTCTTGGCGGGCCAAGGGCATTGAGGACTTGCGTTAATTACTCCCATTGTTGTTTAAAATTACTCCCAACAATGCCCCTGCGAAATCCTCTTGCAAGTGAAGGATTTTTCTGCAACTCTTCCACAAGTTTCTCAAATTGATTCGAGTTCGTTAATTTAATTTTTTCAGTTTTTTCCATTTTATTATTTTTTTTACACTTTACTTCAAAATGTCGTTACCAAAAATGGCGACGACAAAATCAAAGTCGTCTCAACACAATAACGTCATTAAAATTTCTTACAGAATACCAAATTTTTGTCAACAGTAATCGCTACATGTCGATAACGACAACTAGAATACCAATTTTTAAAAGATGACAGAAGACGACGTCGTTTTGTGTCGACGTCGACAATTAGAATATGGGTGAATATTAACAACCGCTTCCTCTGTCAGTGGTGAACCTTCGGCTGACCACATGGGATGCAGCCTTTGCGTGGTGAAGGTTCACTTGTAGGCACTTAAGGTACCTTTTATGATTGCCAGGAAGGCATTATGACCGCGACTGTTTTGAGGCATGTTTCGCCACTTCTGCTTCGGCTGGAAGTAAGCAGAACTGCTTCCTCGGCTGATCTCTCACATTTTCGAGGTTTGCTAGTCAGCGGCCTGTCGTGAGTTCTGTCAGCTTTCGTCTTGAGCGGGGGCCTGAATGATCGAGACGCGACAGCATCTTTCGAACAACCAGGCGTCGCATTCAGTTTGGAGTTTTGAGAAGCTCCCGTTTGTTGTTTGGCCTTAGTTGTTGATGTGGCTGTCTTCGTCTCTTTGGGTATGACGTGCCTTGCCTCATTTTGTGGACGAGTGGGTCTTATTAGCACTGATCCATACCCATAGTTTACCAAGTGTTCCAGTCGTTTGAGCGCTTCTGCCGATATTGGGTCGATAGATAGGGTGACTTTTATTACACCTCCTTTTATCGCCCTTTTAAGCACTTTCCAGTATTCAACCGAAAGGTCACTGTTTTGGCCCTCGATCAGTCCAAAGATGGTTTCCGTGGACGTGTCCGCCTTTTCGGGGAAATAACCCACAAAAATTTGTGTCTTGGGAACTTCGTCTTCTGCGACCACTTTAAGTACGGCATTGCTCCATGGCTTTAAATCCGGGACGTGAGTCCTGAGCCATTGTGCCGTATCGTTGTCCCGACAGACGAAATTAAGCCATCCTGGTTTAAAGGAGCAGCCAGAAAAACTGGGCTTAACAGACCCTTTCTTTAGCTCCACTATCTTGTTAAGGACAGCTTTTTGTATGGTCTTAAGTTGTTCATTTGACCATCTGGTGTTTGGGAAGTCGGGCGGAATTACGCCAATTTTCACCAATTTTATTGCATCTTTAAAAGATGCAGCTGTCTGTTGCTGTGGATCAATTGGCAGCGCAGTGCCACTTACAGCAGTGCAGGTGTTGCCACTATTTGGCAATTCAGCAGTGCGTTTTGGTGGGTGCCTAGTATTAGGTGGAGTGGATCCATCCTATCGCGCCCTTTTACGCTTTGATGAAAGCTCACGCACCTCAACACGGGCTTCACGCATAGGCATCTTGCAAAGCCTGCGAGCCACTTCGATGTCGATGCCTTCATCAACGTACATCTTTAGGCGCTTCCGAGCGGCTCCAGAGAGATTTATCTTCTCAGAAATAGGCTTGCTATGTGCGCCAGGTATATTTGGTTTTACGGACTCTTCAGGCTGAGATCTTAAAAGCTCGCCCTCTTCATCCGTCAGGATATTGGTAGTAGCAACGTTTGGACCTGCGTCCATTTGTTGCTGTACCACATCCCTTTTTTCGTTTCGGATTTGCTTTTGAGACCTTGCACCTCATTAGCTGCATCCAAATGGTCCATATTGACCATTTCTGTTGGGGTGGTTATTTTTAAATTTAAATTTTCCGTCTGCAAGTAAAATAAGAAAAAGGGATTATAGAGATACGCACAGGTACCAGAGCCCTTTTGCTACCGGCGGGCTATATACAACCAGCTTTCACCACAACCTGGAGGCTACCGTTAGAAAACACACTAACGTAGTGCTATTCATCCCATAGGCACGGTTCAGATAACACCGGGAATTACGGGTGTTTATCGAGTGTCCGCTCAAGACAATCAATCGTAGGAGAACTGGACGTTTAGTATAGGTGGCCTCTGATGCGGGCATCCGTGGTGGTGCTTAACTGCCAATGGGTGGTCGCTCCAGTAGTGCACATCGTCGTGCCTGGATTTCAGATATGAGTATGACTGTTGACGGGGGCTGATACATCGGTATCTGTCCCTCCACAACGGTGCACCGTCTTCAGCTCTCTCCCTGCTGTTTGCTGTTGTTGCTGCTACCTGCTGTTCCTGCGCGTTTGTTCTGTTGTTTTATGTGTTGCTACGTTATTGTTGTCCTTTTGTGTGCTGCTACTGAGGGGGCATATGCTAACTCAGAGTGCGGCTGTTCAGTGTTTTGTCCTTTGTCTTTTTTATGTCTATATGTTTTGTCGTCCAGGGCCACCAGTCCCGAACTGTTTGGAGTTCAACTGGTAATAGCTTCGGCTACGAAGCCTGACCGGAGGCTTTATTCTAGTACCACGGGTGTCAGGAGCCCCCTGGAATTTTATTCCAGCCTGGCAGTGGTGCGGCCCCGTATGGGAGCATCGTGGTGGCTGTGGTTTAGACCCAAATCGCGGGTAGAGCGCAAGCTCGGTGTGGAGTTGTATTGCGACCGGGTGCCGTGACCTATAGATCGGTAGGAGTTTTAGATAGTACTCCGCTCCTCATCCAAGGGGGAGGTCATGCCCAAATGCATGCCTCAAATTGGTACTCGTACTGCGAGCGCGCCGGTGGACGCATAGTTTCCACCCGGTGTTAAGTGCACCGTGAGGTCAGGCCACCGTGGCAGGTACTCACGTGAATCTTGAACACATCTGTCCGCTCTAGATCCGCCATGTTCTGTTATAATTAGCAGAGACACCTCTTGCAGGGTATGACTCTTCGCCATGCATGGACGGTCTTTGAAAACTGAGAAGCTAATGCATAATCGATATATGCTATGTGAACGCATCAGGTTCCCTGTAGCACTACTACTACTTATCTCCAAGAATTATTAAAAAACTAATATATTTATTATAAAAGTTGAAATGATTTCAAAAATTTGAGTCTAATCGTTCATTCATTCATTGAATGTATTTTTTTTTTTTTTTCCAAAAAATTAATTTTTTTAACAGGATAACATATTAAAGATATTTTTTTAATATGTTAATACAATTAAATCATTAATAAAATCTACTACATTGATAAAATCTACAACTTCTTGTTTTTTATAGAATGAAAAAAGCCAGCCTAATGTATATATGTATTTATTATTTCCTCAAAAAAATTTTATTTTTGTTTAATTTTTATTTCTTTAAAACAATTTTACAAAAAAAATTAACAATTTCATATTTTCCATAACAAATAAATTCATACAGAGACTAACAGTGCTATTATCCCATTGAACATTTCTTACAGTGCAATTCCCATTTTCTCACCAATACAATTACATAGCTATTTTGGAACACCACTGGTCTAGACCGACTATACGATACCCTATACCATGGTTTAGGGACCTTATCTCTTCGGCCCAACTAATTGGACATAGAAAATAAGCATAAACCAAATTTGAGTGGCATTGTTTTTAATTTTTTTTGGCTGCAGGTATGAAAAAGTTCATATCGGGTCCTATATTTATATGGGGACTAGGTCGAAAAATGGACCAATCCCGACCATATTTGGTAAAGTCATTTATATTTTGAAAAATATATACAAACCAAATTTGAGAAAAATCTGTGCAATATTTTTGTTTTTTGATAGATTTAAGTGAAGATCGGGAAGCAGCTCTATATGGGGCCTATGACTAAGAAATGTCCTATAGGGATTATTTTTAGACTACTGATTAATGGATAAAATAAACACATATAAACCCAATTTGACTGAGATCTATATGATAATTTGGATCTTATGGCAATTTATGTCGATTTCATAGGGGTAACTTATATGGGGACTAGGTCTGAATATGGACCGATTTTCACCAATTTCAATAGCGTTCATCCTATGGCCGATAAAAGCTCATATACCTTATTTCATCAAAATATATTCATATTTGCGACCTGTAGTTTGATTAAAAGGTTTACATGGACACACAGACGGACGGACGGAAGGACGGACATCGCTAAAACGACTAGAAAGTGATTCTGAATCGATCGGTATAATAAAAGATGGGTCTAGGTCAAATATTTTTGGTAGTTACAAACAGCAGCACAAAGTCATTATACCCTAACCACATAGTGGTATAGGGTCTAAAAACTATTACCGGTTATGAAAATGTTTCTATAGATGATTTATACAAGTTGAAATCATTAGAAAAACTCGAAATAAAAAATGCAACATACAGCCTGTCAAACTTATTGCTGATAATAAATAATTCAAGTTTAACTCATTTTGCTATTGAATACTTCAAGCGTACTTGTGGCACGTAGATTTGTCATACATCTACAGATATAAGAACAAATTAGTTATTAATTGATATACGCTGGACATGTTTCTAAATTTTCGGGGTAGATTTACTTTGAAAATCCAAAACACTATCTAAGGTTTCATTTCATTCAGTGGAAGTTATAAATGACACACTGAAGACAATAAATATTTTTGGTTTAAATATTTGTAAGGAGGAATACAAATGAAATTTCGGTAATATGAAAAAGAACAAATTTTTTTATATTTTTTTTTTTTAACTACAGATTGTCAGTATTTACGAGATTAACTGGATATTATATTGGACATTCACTAAGTTTGAATGAATTTTATATTATACTTTACATAAAAAATTAATAACTGTGAATTATAATTAAGAATTTGCTAAGTCAAATGTATGTAACTAAATAAGATTATTTAAAAGTAAAAATAGTTTACTAGAAAACTAACTACAACTACACAACTAAATGAAGTTATATTTTACATGCTGTTATAGTAGACAGGTGCATCTAATTCGACCAAGCTTCAATAGATTTGAACTAATCTTCAAAATCACATTAAAGTTTGACTTCATAGCATTATGTACAGTAGAGATTACCCATGTAAAGTATGGAATATGCAAAAGTTTTGTTTCTTCGCTCCCCTTTCATTATCGAAGTGAATGAGGTTAAAGATATCTGTAAAAAGAAACTAATTATCGCTAGTAGACAAAAATAAAAAATCTATAAAAAAAAAAAAAAACAAATAACCTAACCCATAAGAACAAAGTTTTTATTAAAACTCTTTCTTTCCTTATGCATATGTGTTTTGAATTTCTCCGTGACTGTGCGTGACTATTTTAAAACTTAGTTTTGGTCACAACAAGTCTGTGGACCAAGTTTCAGATTGATTGGTTGAGGGGAAATGGGGTTTAAATCATTCCGTGGCTGCGTGTAACTATCTTAAAATTTATCTTTGGCCACAACAAGTCAGATCGATCGGATGAGGGGAGGTGATGTTTTTATCTCTCGCGAGCAATAAGCAGATAATTGCATATTCTACATATTTGGTTATTATATTTTAAGCGTCGCATCTAATAATTCAACAGCACTTACAAAATATTTGAATTTTTTTTAATAAATTGTCTTTTATTAGCTTGGGGTCATATGTGACCCCAATTACAAAATGGTTAATGGGGTCATATTATTTTTTTTTCCGAAACCCTGGGCTATTAAGATAAAATATAACATTTAAAAGTAGAAAAGTGATGAATTTTTGATACGAAATATTTAGAAAGAGTACATTTACAGAATATTTTACTAAAATCCCATTTTTCTCGAAATCCGCAAAAATAAAATCCTTGTCTAAAAATTCTGGCATATAGATTTACTTAAAAATTCACACAAGTTTTAGATACAGTTTTTTAAATTTTGTTTAATAAAATTTTTTAAAACTTGAACAGGGAGTTTTCAAAATTTTATCAAAAAATTTTCCCATTTTCGGTCTCAATGCGCAATAGGTTAACATTGTGGTAATAAAACAATACTGAGTACTTATACATAAGTATAGAGACCAAATGGAAATTATGGCTTTAATCAATTTCTCAAAGTTGAAAAAAAATGCCATCAATTTCATGACCTAGTTTTTTAGCACAAAAGTGGTCTGGGGCATTTGCTATTTCTTGGCGAGGTTCTATTCGATTTTGAAGTTTTACAGCTTTTTGAAAGGATAATTTAATACTTATCCCGAATTATATAACAACTTGTCAGAATAATTAAACTATAGAACGAAATTTTCGTAAAATCTGAAAAAAATTCATATTTTCCCAATATAAACACACTTTAAATTTTAATCGCGTTGAGGCACGACTAAATGTTTTTTGATTGGCCCAAAACTTTGTATTTCTCAATTTTTTTACTATTCGCATATTTCTAGGGGGTGAGACCGAGAGTTTGAACACTTTTTTTCCCCTCCATATAATGAAAGGCCACCCTAGTGACTATGCATGACTGTGCGTGACTACCCCAAAATTAATCTGTAGTCACAACAAGACTATGAGCCAAGGTTCAGATCAATTGGATAAGGGGAATGGGGTTGAACCGCGGTCGACAGATTGACAGACAGAGTATGAGTTAAAAGAAAGAGTTTAAAAATACATAACTTCATATGAAATTGGGAAAATTACAAATGAAATTTAGATTTTTCATTTCAATTTCAGAAAGTTTCGTATGAAATTGAGAATTTTTCATTTGAAATTGCGAAAATTACAAATGAAATTGAGAATTTTTTAAAAATGAAATTTGTTTTATTACATATCTCAATTTTTTTTTTAAATATCTCATTTCCTATCTCATAATCTCATTTCCTATAATCATAATCTCAATTTAAATTTAGTGTTTTCATAAATTTTCAATAAAACTTTTAATCTTCACCAAAAAAAAAAAAAAAAAAAAAAAACGTTTGTTAATTTCTCAATTTCATTTTAATTTCCCCAATTTCAAATGAAAAATTCTCAATTTAAATTGAAATTTTTTAATTTCAAATGGAAAATCTCAATTTCATTTGGAATTTTCCCAATTTCAAATGGAAATGGTGCAGTAGTCGTTTTTTAGAATTAAAAATACAGAAATATTATGTGAAAATTAAGTTTTGAGAAAAAAAAAAAAGGATTTAAAGTTTCTACACCCTTTTAGGTGCCAGAATCCACCGTTTTTGACACAACCCGTTTTTTGACACACTAGGTCCCTTTTCTCGGAGGTCACATATATATGTATATATATTTTTAATATTTATGTTATGTTAAATAACATATCTTGTGTGTAAGCAATTAGTATTAAGTATTCAGTTTAAAGGATAAATGATCGGATTTTAATTACATCATTAATAAAAGGATCTATTCTTTAAACTATATCTAAGGAAATCGAAAATATTAATCATAACTGAAAGCAAGGGATGTTAAAAGGTGGTGTAGTTTTAATTGCTTTAATCAAATCTACAAAATCTATTATATCAACTATATTTAACGCGCTTTTTAACTAGAAAGACTTTTTTAGTGTGTAATTGCTAGTTACATTTGTGAATCGAAATAAATAAAAGTTTATACTTATTTTGCATTTTCAAATTGCCAACACTATTTTCGTGCACTCTCATGTTATTTTTAGTGACATATTCAATTATTTTACGGATAATTTGTGAATCTGAAGAATTTCAATTGATATTTAATTTTTTTTATAAAATGGTTTTAAACATGATGCAAATTTTCATAACATATTTACTTATAAAGCCTAGAAATAACAATAAAATGAAATACAAATTTTTTGGATAGCTTTTGAGCAAATCCTGGTTACGATTGTAACACAAAGTACACCTTTACCGGGTGATTGCAGCTACTTTGTCTTATGAAAACGTAATGAAAAATTTTTGGGTTTAAGCATTCACCTAAAGGTACAATTATGGAACCTTCACTTATGCAAATTTACTATTATACTTATTGCAAAAAATTAGTATGCTGTAGTTACGGTTGTGACACAATTGGTGACACATTTTTTTCCCTTGATGATCATTTCACCTTTTGTGCTCCCTTAAGAAAAATATAGAAATGAAAAAATGTAATTGTCATAACAGAAATATATTTAACTATTTAGAGTTGTATTCAAAAATTTTTCTCTCTTGGTCCCTAGAAAAAAAAATTAAAAAGTTGCTACGGTTGTGACAGGTGCGTTACGGTTGTGACTTAATTGCTATTATTTGAGGCTTTGCAATTCCTTTGATAAAAAACACACCACTGATGTCTCTACCAACGGATAGATTTATTGATCCGCCCTCTTAGTTATAACTAGGCAAAATAGCATATTTGTTTATATTTATTATGCTTGAATACATGGCCACTATTACTTTTGATATATTACACATGTCACAAAACAATAATGAGTACAGAATCCGTTTTATTCTAACTGAAAGGATAGGCTGACTCCATAAATGCAGTTTGCAATGCAACACAACAATGCGTAGGGTTCATAAACACAATAGATCATTATTGCATGGCGATGCTTTTCAATGCGCAACATCTGTCAAATTTGTGCATTGTTTTAATTTGTGATTCTTTGGTGCTTGGTATATGTTTATTTTTACCTTTTTCATAGCGGTAAAACTAAAAATACATCAAATATTTCAATTTGTGGTAGAAATGGCGGATTTATGGTAAGTTAAACTATTGTTTATTTGAAATTTGCAAATTTTACGATTATTTATGATTTTTTGTATATTTATTCATAGTGAAAAAAAGTGGAACCACGAAAGAATGAATCTACTGATAGAAGCTCGTTTGAGGCATGAGCCAGATTTCAGCTGCAGTTTTTGGAAATTTGATAACATCTCCCTTTAAGCGGCAAATCATTTTAATGATTATAACAAACGCCTTATAAGCGAGACCAATTGTCACGCCAAAGCGATCGCCGACATCTCTGAAAGGACAATTATTGCTAAGTTTCCAAATTGTAATTTATAATGCTTTTTGTAACGTAATACGTCCAATTGTACGTGAATGCCACCAGGGTTTAATGGCAATCAGCAACTTCTTAGAATTGAAAGTATTAATTAGTTTTATCAAATTATAATATTTGGTAATAAATACCTGAAATGTATTTTTTTTTTATTTTTTTTTATTCGTCCTGCATGCTTGCGATAATTTTACAAAAATTTAAATTTTTGAAATTTTTCTCCTTGAATTTTGGCAAATTAATAATGCTATACGACGACGCTTTCTTTTGTTTATAATATTTTTCATCAAAGTGATGCTTGATTTGAAAGCGGTTTTCAAAAGAATAGCGCATGATTTTTTCTTAATATTCATTTTAAAATACCGAATTTTACAAAAACTTAATCGCACAAAGAACCACAATCTAATCTATGCAAGGAAAAAACTTTTGCGGGTTCATAAATGTACTAAAATGTCATTTCATTATTTGACAAAGCAGTACTGCCATAAAACATTGATTTGCCTTGTAAATGAATTTCTTTGCAGTGTTGCATTGCAAACTACGTTTATGAAGTCAGCCATACTTTATGTTACGGTTGTGACTTGTTAATTAGTTTTTCTAAAAAGAATATTATTTACCTTGAAACTTGAGGCTTTTGCAATTCCTTTGATAAAAAACACACCACTGATGTCTCTACCAGCTTAGAACATCAAGTCGGCAATTTTGGATTGCATCGCTTGGAGAAAAACGTGTTACCAGATTGCAACTAATATAATAATTTAAAAATGTTGAGAACAGTCATCACAGATATGGCTATAGCAGAACCATTTCTTCAAATAATTAAATTATTTTGTTAGATTATTGAAGTAGAAATCTTGTGCTTTATGCATGAAACACATAGATGACAGCGGCTACACGACTACAGCCTGTCAAAAATAAAATACACACGTTTATATGAAAACGATTATTTTGACACAGAAACACGACTACACAACCACTTTTGCTGCTGTGGTCAACTTAGGCTAATTTCTATTTTGGCTACAAAACAAAAATAGTGTTGACATTATAACAAAATATGTAAAAGATATTAGTGCTATGAAATATTTTATTTTGTTGAAAATATTAATCGCAAAATGAAATGCTATAATAATTCCATTAATAATCAAAAGGGGTTAAATAAATTTATTTACTTACTTTTACGTTATAATAATGCATTATAAATAAGTAATTGAAGTCAAGTTTATATACAATCATGCATGTTTTTCTATTTTAATAAAGTAAAAAAAAATATAATTGGCACTACTGAAATAAAAATGCTTTTGTATAAAAACAGCTGTTTATATTGTTGTTATATGTTGCTGTCGTTTTCAAATAAATTAAGTAGCTGACTACAATTGCAGCCAGCAGCTTTTGTAGTCCTGTGTTCGTGTATCCGCTGTCGTCTATGTATTTCATGCATTAATTTCATGTATGACATGTGCATATTAATTAACTTTTTTTTGTTTGGTGTTTACCACTTCTCAGGACTTGCTCTTTTGTAATTTTTGATTTTGAAAATAATCTAACACCCGATTTGTTTAAATTTAATATACATCAGTGTTTGCCTTCAGTTGTTTTTATTTCTGTTACAAATTTTTTTTTATATAAAATAGGTGAGTTCAAAAAGAATTTAAAATATATATTCATCTTAGCATGTTAAGAACATTTTTGACTAAAAATATTTAATAAGTGTGTGGTGATGTTTGTAAATATCAATAATTTCCACAGGCGCACCTCTTATACTAAACCGACTTTAAATCACCTTCTTAGTCGATTTAACGACGTTCGACCGTCCGTGTGTCAGTAAACGTAAACCTAGTACGCAAACTAAAGGTCTCCATTATACAAATAAATATTTAGATGCAATTTGGTATATAAGCTTTTATCGCGTATATTTTTTGTATACATTTTTATTAAATGTATCCTTAAATTAACATATTATTAGCTAATTCAGATAAAAATATTTTAAAATGTTCCTTTTTTTAATATTAATATCTGGAAACTTTTAGCCAAGAATTATTTGATTTCTTTTATTTTTTTTTTTTTTTTTTTATTGTTTGTAATATTGAGTTTATGACTAGGTGGAGAGTATCAAATATTGGGCACAGCCGAATTTAACACTCTTACTTGTTTTTATATAATTGTTTGCATTTATTTTTATTCAAAAACAAATTTGTTGACGAAATAAATTTGTTCTCCTTAAAATCTGCTATTCATTATAAACTGTTTTAATTTTTAGACTTTGAGGATCTGTCTGGCATGTTCAGACATTTCATGTAGAAAATAAATAATAAAAGATTTGAGTTCGAGGCCTGGGCTTTTTCTTTAATTAAAATTCTTCTGTATTCTCCAATATTTCGATATTCATCGAATATCATCTTCAAGGTATAGTGGATTTTAATAAAAATATAAAATTAAAAATCTTGTTCATCACTTGTCATTAAAAATATTTTTTAATTTTATATTAAAATCCACTATACTACCTGAAGATGATATTCGATGAATATCGAAATATTGGAGAATAAAGAAGAATTTCAATTAAAGAAAAAACCCAGGCCTCGACCTCGAATATATTATTTTTACAATTAAATTTGGAAAGGTCGAATAGAAAACAACTATAATAATAAAAGATAATGAAACAAATACAAAACTTTTGTCATAAAAGAAATTGAGAGCGATGACAACTTCTTATATATAAATGATGAACTAATAATAACTTTGGTTAATCGAAACTAAATCCAAAGGATCTAAATTTAACTTCGTATGATTAGAGATGGAAAAATTTATGCACGTAAAATCGAAAAATCAGCAGCCATATCAATAAGAAATTGTGCCGATATTGATTCGACTACCCAGTAATATATATTCATACTATAATTTTCAATAATAAAAATGAATATTATTCAAATCGTTAATTTCAATTAAATTGATCACAAATATTTAAGTTATCCGTTATCTTTAGCATACATGAATATTCGGTCACTAAGTACTTTTTACGCTACTTTTCGCTATTTTACACTGCATAATCAACAAATTAAAACTTATAATTCTTGAGGAAACCGACATAGAAGATGAAAAAATTATTTAATGTAAATGGCAGCTGAGGTGGCATAGCAGTGCTAATCCGCATTGGTCACTGGCTCTCCTGAGCTGCCGGACGGTCCTCCACATTTTTATTATTATTTTTTTTTTGTATATTTTATTTACTTCAATTATATATATAAATAACAATTTGTGTAGCCTCAGCAAAAATGACAATAGCATTTAAAATTTTTACAAAAATTAATTGATACAAAAAAATAAAAAATTAAAGTATAAAATCGAATATTAAATAAAATTTTAACTATTTACATAAGTAATTCATCTAAATGTTGTAAAATATAGTTTTTGATTGAATTTTTAAAAATGGAAATTCTAGTTATACTTTTTATGACTAGTGGCAAATTATTATATTCACGACTTCCCATATGCTCAATTCGCTGTTTGGTTATTTCTAACCTACATCTAGCAAGGCCAACAAAACTTTTTGGAGAGTTAATTTTTACAAATTGTTTCCGACTTGTTAGATAACTTGTTAAAAGTAATAATTCTTTCCCACAAATGCCATAGTATCTAAGTTTTTGAATTAATATACTGTGATCAATAAGATCAAATGCTTTTGAAAAATCATAAAAAATTCCCGCGACGCATTTCTGTCCTTCATCTAAGCCTTTGCAGATAAAATATACTACGTTTACAACTGCTTCCTCAGTACCACAACCTTTTCTAAATCCATATTCATAATCATTGAGTAAATTTTGGCTTTGCAAGTAGTGTAACAATTGTTTATGTAATATTCTTTCAAATACATAATCAATAACAGACAACACTGCTATTCGTCGAAACATATCAACCGTAGAAGCGTTTTTCTCCTTAGGAATTGGAATAACCTTATGTATTTTTAAGGCTTCTGGATATACACCTTTATAAACAATATTGTTAAAGATATTAAGTAAATTAGGCATTTTAAAAGTATTTTCGGAAATATGTTATCATGGCCTGAACTCTTACCTGGCCCTAAATTCCATACTACATTAAACATTTCATTATATGTGGTGTGTTCAAAATGAAACCGATCATTATGCCGAACGAGTGTCCTTAAAGAATTGCAAGTATCTATTTGTGTCAACTCGCGCGGCCTCCACTTTTCACTTCCGACATCTCCCAAGAGGGCGTTATTTATACATAATTTAAACCGTCTTCATATGCTACAACATTGTCTTTATCTTCATTACATAACATTGTCGCAGGTGGCATTTTAACAACAAATCTATAAAATTTGAATTAAACTTATAAATATAAGTTAAGGCACGTCGCCCCCAACATTTCAACATAATTAAATTTACACCAATATTTCCGTATTCGTTCCTTAGCAACTCAAATTTTCTGCATTAGTTGCAAAATAGTTTACCTATTGTCTGAATTATATTTTTTTGGGTCAAATAAATTTTGCAGCATTTTCATAAATGCAAAAATCGTATGGTCAAAGCAGCGGTGTCAGGTAGTTTGGCAATTTCATTAATTTTGGCACATTCTAAAAGTCAGCAAATTCTAATTGTTGGTTGCCTTTAAAAATAATAATAATGTAGAAATAAAAAGCAGTTCTTTTTTGTCTTTTTGGATCGAAGCAATAAAAATCAAATTAATTTTTAGTATTAAGAAACAAAAAGCACATAGTGCTGATGATAATAAACTTTCAATAAAAAAAAAAAAAACAACCAAGTGTTTTACTTATATCACAAAATTATTATATTCTTTCTTTTTAAGCATTTTTAAGAAAGTGTCGTGTTGTATAGTTTTATTAGTGTTTATTCAAACACAGTGAATTAATCTACTAAAACAAATATTTTTTTATGTATATCTTTCCCTCTTATTTAGATCAGAACAATATTCCAATTACAAAATACAGTGGATAAGAGGAGCCAAGCAATCTCTTAATTTTGTATCGTATAGTTTTGATACGCACATTATACCACTCTGTAGTTAGGGTATAATGAGTTTGAGCTAATGGTTGTAACTACTAAAAATATCTAACTTAGACGTCAGTCTGTCTGCGTCCATGTACACGAATCACTTAATGGTTGTCCATCTACACGTAATCAGTTCGCAAATAATAAATTTTATATACAAGTCCCCATATAAACAAATTTTCCGACAAGCGTCGACTGTAAGAGATGCTTGTCGTCGGCTTCCTGTATTGAAATTAAATTTTATTGGTGAAACTTTGGATGCAATTATGATATTTAGAACAGTGAAATGTAGACCAATTTGTATTTGTGCATAGAAGTTGAATACGTCTATATACTTATGTAAAAATTAATTAATTTGTTTGGTCATATTCTCTAATTAACTGATTTCATTTTTTAAAATCCCAAGTTCCTTTAATTTAAAAATTCAGTCCCGTTCGAATTCCCTAGTTGCCTCTTTTTTCAATATGTCCAGATTGTTTAGTACCAAGTTGAGCTGCAAGTTTTAGATTTTGTTCGAAATTAACAATCGGTACTAATAAGAATGGGTACTAAGGAACTTTTTGAATTTTAAGCAATGAATATTCGGGAACACAAACTCCCGGGGGTTCTAAATAGTATCAATAACAGGTGTGTAGTCAGATGACAGTTCCAATGAAGTTTCCACATGTACATGTTGTTTTGCAATGTTCTTCGATTAAATTATTTTTGGACAGTACGTTGATTCTTCACTTGAGACCACAGGCGTACCCGTTATAGAAATTGCGTTGAACGAATCATGACCCTTTGGAGTAATTAGTCGTGGCCCCCAGAATGTAATAATATAATAATCAGCCCAATTACGAATATTCTCAAGGAATTTCTTTCTCGAGAAAAAAAAATCCTCCAATTATAAATTCCGCGTGAACAAAAAAATGAATAAGTGGCATCATCGAATTTCGAAGCCAGTTGTTTTGCTTAATGACAATTAACTTTGTTTTTTTGTGTGTGCAAACGAAAATAAATTTATTTTAAAGAAAAATTAACCTCACGTACGTAAGTTTCCATACGAAAGTTTATTAACACCTTGTTTTCGTTTATGTTATTTTGGATAAATAAATTTGGATAATAAATGAATAAACAAAATTTCAATACAAAGTTTATTAACACTTTGTTCTAGTTATTTTGAAGTTGTAATATTAATAGTATGGCATATATTCTATTCTTGATAATTTACTCTTATGCTAGGTATAGGATTTTTGAGTTCGATGGAATCTGTTGAATTACTCTTCCCTCCCTGAAAGTTCTCCTGGATTTTCTTCAGAGATTTTTTGTATTTCTTATAAATTATGATTATAAAATTTAAACATATAATTGTAATACAGTTAGAAAATAATTCCCACTTCTTGAGTTAAAATGTATTGTTTTTGATATTTTAATTCTTCAATGGCTTTTACATCTTCCACTTCACTTATAGCTATAGTTATTTCCGTATTATTTAAATTTAAATTTGGCGATAATTCAAAAGCCAATGTGTCTATGAGTTGAGCGTAACTATTTTTTAAGGGACATAAAATCGCTTATATCTCGAAAAGATATATATGCTTACGTTACAACTAACTAGTTATAAGATAATATAGAAATTAAATTGAAAATTGCCTTCGTTATTTAATAGGATACAATGCAATGTCCTTCATTAACAGGTTATTAATTTAATTATTTTATATAAATTAATAATATTTGTTTTAAATCTTCTTTTCAGATGGACGGTATTTCTTCTGTTGATGCAACTTTGGGTCCATCAAACATAATGACACGTTTTATGGCAATTGAAGATGAAAATGATAAATTAAGAAAATTAATATCAAAATTAAACGACATCTGTTTGGATTCGCAAAAAAGAATATCTGCCCTAGAATTATTAGTTACGAACAAAATTGAAATTAATGGTTCCAACTCGGTGTCTAAAAATGTGGATGACGATGACGGTGTCGATTTATTTGCATCAGACAGTGATGGGGAGACCGAAGAAGCAGCTCGTATTAGGGAAGAACGTCTTGCAACTTATGCTGCTAAAAAGGCTAAAAAACCTGTTTTAATTGCTAAATCAAGTTTAGTTTTGGATGTAAAACCTTGGGATGACGAAACAGATTTAACGCAAATGGAAAAAGCAATTCGAACTATTTCAACTGATGGATTATTATGGGGTGCTTCCAAACTTGTTCCTGTAGCCTTTGGAATTAATAAACTAAGCATAAGTTGTGTTGTTGAAGATGATAAAGTTTCTATAGATTGGCTTACAGAAGAAATTGAAAAAAATGAAGACTTTGTCCAAAGTGTTGACGTAGCTGCTTTCAATAAAATTTAAAAGAAATAATATACAAATTCAGTTACTTTGCATGCTTTAAAAAAAAAAACAGAACTTATCATAAGAATAAATACGCGCATTTTTCTATAGCACTTAATTAACGGTTTCTATCGAATAAAGAATCAAAAAAGTTAATCGATAAATACCATCGCCTTAAAGTGCTTAAAATTTTTTTTTGTACTGGAGAAGCAATTATAAGCAATAAGAGTTTTTGAACATTTATATATATATATATATATATATATATATATATATATATATATATATATATATTTTGTTCGTATATATATATAAATATATGGGTCGGCACGACTACCCATTTGGATCCAAAACTATTCCTGCTTATGTATTACTCTCCTTATAATTTTAAGCACCAAATATGGAAAAAAAAAAAAGTCATGTGCTCAGGACCTAAAATTTCCCTTTCCTTTTGGATCGATACATTTAGGTCAGCTTTTTCGATTTTTTCATTTCTCCAATAGGTTTTCTCAATGTCCTCAAAATATGCGTTTGTTTCAGTGATTACCCTAACCTCTTCCGACCAGGCCATTTCTTCAGGTTTGGTGAATAAAGTTGTGGGAGAAAATCAACTTTTTATAGGTACATACTAATGTATGTGAGGTTGGTAATTATGTGGTTGGTAAAAAATGTACATACTAATAAATGATAATTTGTGATAACCAAACCATTTATTTTATTATATAATTTTGTGAACTTCTTTGGGATCGAAGCAATTAAATAAACTTAGGAATTAATAAAGAGATTGGGATTTTGTAACAACTTACATATTGATTTATTTCAGCTTAGTAATTGAACGAATCCAAGGTAAGTTTAAATATAACTCCAATATGGCGTATCTCCTTTCTATCGTTGATCCGAGCATTGGTGATGGGAATGTCTTCGCTGAGAGCTAGACGTGTAATAAAAAAATAACGAGTCATCTTTACAAATGGCTTCATAAAAACATGGCGCTCAAAACTGTGACGGCCATGCTAAAATTGCACCCTTTGGTTTACACCAAGAAAAAAAAATACAAACAGAAAAACCTTGAACTTGAAATTTTTCTGTTTGCTTTGCCAATTTTTTTTTACTTAATTCTGTATTACTACGCTTGATTTTGGCGGGAATTTTTTCGCTCAGTCTCTTCTTAAACTTGTTTTTTCATTAACTCAATCATGAATTATACATGTGCGTATTCTCCCTATGCTCATGGCTTTCCGTTTTCTCGTCAAACCACTGTTTTTTTACCATTCAGCCATGGTCATTAGCGTACTAATTCATTCCTTTGTTAATCTCACGTACTCTCCTAGTAAAGCATCAGTGGGCGTGTTTAAGCGTAGAGAATGAAATGCATGACTGAGTGGATGAGTATCTGTGTGAACTAGATGAATTGCTAGATGAGAGATTAAATAGTGATCTGCGAGGGTAAATACATGAGCGAGTAACGAGTTTTTCTACATAGTGAAATGTTGTGGTTATCCTGGCGGGATGTTGATGTAAGGGAGCAGATTATTGTATCCTAGAAGGATTACCACATGAGTTCGTTTCTTGTTTAAATAAAAAACATTTAATTTTAAAATATAGTCCTGAAGATACATATGTTTGGGTAATTGTTCTTAATAGAAACTCTTTATCCAAACTGTCAAATAGATCTTTTCCGTTTATTGACAATGTTTTTGCTTATATAAATTAATTTCCTGCCCAATTCCGACAAATTATTAAAACAAAGATTAAATGCTGGTATTTAACTTCTATTTTAATATTAAATATTTTAAATTTATTTAATTTTACTATTCATAAAGTTTATTATTTTAAAAATTACTCAAATTTATTTAAATGTTTTTACAAAATATTTATCTTGCTATGCGAGCTGAGTTGAATGCCGAAATTGAACTAACTCTTTAATCATTTTTCAAAACATATTTAAGGAGATCCACAACTTCAAATGCAAATAAAAATAAAAACAATTATGCTTGTCAGCATAACCAGCGTCACACTTTCGTGTGAACGAAAGGTAAAAACAAAAATGCAAGGTAGCGTCTGGGGCAAGTTAAATATTTTAACTTATAAATTTTTTATTGCGCGTGCAGCGCTCATTTTTAGAGAAATATTTTGGGGTTCACATTTCATGTGAACGGAATGTTAAACAAAATGCAAGGTAGCGTCTGCTATGAATTTATAATTTTAATTTTAATGTTTTTTGTTGCGCGTGTAGCGCTCATTTTGCAAATATTTTAATTTTGCCAGGAATTTGGCATGGTTGCACTTCCGTACCTTAACTGTTCCCCCCTTTAAGCATCGGACGTCCTCGTCTGATCGTAATTTTGAAGGATATTGTTGATTTTTACTTTGCGTTGTCTTTTGGCAAAAACGTATGCAATACAAATTATAAGGATTAGGAGAAAAAGAGAGGCAGAGGCGTACAATGTTCCTTTTACTTTCAAATGAAGGTGAGAAATATGGTCCAGATTTTTAATATTTAAATCGTAAAGGTACTGGAGTGATAATAGAGTGGTATGATCAATTAAGTTTACAGTATGCGCTATTGGGATTTCAGGGCTTTTAAAAGCGATTTTCCAAAAATTTTTAAACTCTGTAGAATTAACAGTTAAAGTACTGTCAAAGGTTATGAGATAAGTACCTTTTTGAAGATGTTTTGTTAGATTTTCGGAAACAACTTTGGATGGCTGGTTGTTTATGATGACGAATCCATCGTCAATTTCCATAAAGGGTGGCATATTGTGCGCGGAACTAGTGCCGCAAGCGGCTGTGTTATTGTTTACTAAATTGTTGAGGCACGAATTGTTTTTGCGACCCAATATTTCACAAAATGAAGTTATAGATCTCTTTTTACAATTTTTCAACATAATGTATTTGTAGCCACATTTTGCTACATCATTTGTCTAGAATGATAATGTAATGTTATGGTGAACAACAGGAAATATTAGTTTTTTATTACAAAATTACTTAATCTAATGTGGATGCAACTATTTTGCTGCATCTCCTCACTATGTGAGCTGTCATTTTTGTTTCTAATTTCATGTTTTTGACTTAAGTTTAGGTTAATTAAATGTGGTTGTTACAAATTTTCCATTTTTCGTTTTGCTTTAATTTTTGTTTTACAATTAAAAATTTTGGGTTAATTTATTTATTAAAAAAAATAAATTGAAATAATAATAAATGGTGTTTATTTTATTTAAAAAAAGGGTTCTTCGGTGTTCATGGGAATTTTTGTTCCGTGAGCGAATTCACCAAATCCAAATTTAATTTTAAATTTTCTTTTTTTTTTGTTTTACAATTCAGAATTTTAGGTTAATTTATTTATTTATTATTTTTGTTTTACAATTTTAAGTTAATTTATTAAAAACAATTTTTGAATAATTTGTGGTATAAAAAAAAAAAATAATATAATAAAAATGATGTATTACTGTTAACGAATTTGCCTGTGGAAAAGTGTTATCTTCAACGTAAATTTCGTTCTGCTGTAAAAAATAGTCTTAATCAAATGCCAAAATTTTTCTTCAAAAGTTATGCTTTAATTTGCTTGTTATTTTTTATTAACAACTTCTTGTTTTATTTTTGTAAGATAATAAAAAAAAAATAAAACCAAGTTTTTATACGTGGTAATCTTTTATAACACTCTTTTCCTTCTTTGCACTTTTCGTCCTTGTAATAATCATTTATATTTTTTGCTCTCTGTAAAAAAATTTTCCGTGTTAAAAATTTATTTAAAAAAAAAAATTTATAAAGTTTTTGAAGTTTTTTTTCTTATCTTCTTTCTTTTTCTTTTCTTAAATTTTCTGGGTCCATACTATCCGTATTTCTTACTGTGTTTTTCACTTGCCTGTCAGAAATTACTAACACTCTTATCCTAGCTGAAAGTTCCTCTGTTCTTCTGACCACTTCTTCACTGTCCATAAACTTTTGAGAAATTATCAAAGATCACACACAAAAAAAAAATCTTTAATTCTGAAAACTATTGTTAATTTATAAAATTAAAATTTAATTTAAAATCCAAACTAAGTAGGCCAATTTTTTATAAATTTTAATTCTAAGCTTTTTTTTTTTTAATTTTAAACAAAATGGTAGGAAATATAATAATAAAATAACACAAGTTTTTAATTCTAATGCTTACAAATAATTCCTCATGTTGTTCCTCAGTTGCAGTAATATGACTTGTAGGATAAAAGTAAATGAGGCTCCTTTCTTTGGCAGTTGGGATTTACCTCGGCTTTATTTATTTCAGCTTGCTTTTAAACTTTTGGGTTTTTTCACAGTCTTGTGACTTTCTTTGTTTAACTTTTATTTGAGTTTTTAGCACTGTGTTCTTTTATTTTTAGTTCGAAACTTTATTTAAAATATATCCATTTGAGCACTATGTGCCTTTAGTTTAAAACTTTATTATTTTTAAAAAATATTTATTTGAGCACTATGTGCTTAATTTTGTTCAAAACTAAATATTTTTTTTAACACTATGTTCTTTTATTTTGCTTTCAAAACCTTTTTTTTTTTTTTTTTTTTTTGAGCACTATGTTCTTTTATTTTTAGTTCAAAACCTTATTTAAAAAATATCCATTTGAGCACTATGTGCCTTTAGTCCAAAACTTTATTATTTTTAAAAAATATTTATTTGAGCACTATGTGCCCTTTTTCTAGTTTCACGTTGGGCGCCAATTAATTTCCTGCCCAATTCCGACAAATTATTAAAACAAAGATTTAATGCTGGTATTTAACTTGTATTTTAATATTAAATATTTTAAATTTATTTAATTTTACTATTCATAAAGTTTATTATTTTAAAAATTACTCAAATTTATTTAAATGTTTTTACAAAATATTTATCTCGCTATGCGAGCTGAGTTGAATGCCGAAATTGAACTAACTCTTTAATCATTTTTCAAAACATTTAAGGAGATCCACAACTTCAAATGCAAATAAAAATAAAAACAATTATGCTTGTCAAAATAACCAGCGTCACACTTTCGTGTGAACAAAAGGTAAAAACAAAAATGCAAGGTAGCGTCTGGGGCAAGTTAAATATTTTAACTTATAAATTTTTTATTGCGCGTGCAGCGCTCATTTTTAGAGAAATATTTTGGGGTTCACATTTCATGTGAACGGAATGTTAAACAAAATGCAAGATAGCGTCTGCTATGAATTTATAATTTTAATGTTTTTTGTTGCGCGTGTAGCGCTCATTTTGGAAATATTTTAATTTTGCCAGGAATTTGGCATGGTTGCACTTCCGTACCTTAACTTATATAAAAGTTGTAAATACTTAGATGAAGAAAAATGAGTGATTTCTAAAAGTCACTCCATAACTAAAACAATTATTCTCTCTAATCAATAAATGTTTTCATTTATAATAATTCCAATATTAGGTATGTACATTTGTATTAGGCGGTAATGAAAATAGGGTCGTTTCTTTGTATTAAATAATTACTCATAATTTCATACATGAGTACAATTCCAAATAACGAGTGGAACTGTATTGGTTAAAGTGCAAACCGAATACAATACACTGGAATGTGTATTATGTATAGTATGCACATGAAATCAAATCTTGTTGCTCTACTTATCGATCAATGAACTCTATTCAATTTCATTGCTTTGTACAATAACCCGCTCATCAACAAACATACTGAGTCAATTGCCAACAACTGTTTGTGACCTACCCCAAGTATTCACTTGACATTTTTTCATTTCATTTATATTTGTCGCTAGTCAAATGTACGTGTGTGTATATGTAGGTTTGTTTGGTTTGATCGTTTTGTTGTTACGGGCACTCCATGTGCTTGCATAGGGTACATTCGTAAATGCAGTAAATTTGTGCATCCCTGCGGCAGTTATGCCAAGTTTTGTTGCTGATGCGTGATCAGTTGTTGAAGATACTTTGTTACTGCTCAACCATTGCACAGAGTTTGCTTTTTAGAACGTTTTGCAAAAGATAAAAAACATGTTCCCCACAATAGCATTAACAAATATTGAAAAAACAGAATTAAAAGAAAGATGACGCGACTTTTGGTTATTAAAAATCAATTAAAACGAAAAAGAAGACAGATTCCTAAAATACAAAATTACTTTGAAATAGTAAATCTATATTTAAATTTGTATGAACAATTTTTTTATAATGCACTACTTACTCTTCCATTCTGCACCAATGTTTAATTTTTTTTAACTTCGCGCTCTATTGCATCAATAATTAAAATGATGCCATAGTTGCAAAAATTTGCGGCAGCACTGTCAATTGTTTGCATAAAAAAACTTTTGACGGAAATCAGTGCTGCCAAGTGATGCTTTTTTGAACGTTTTACTTTTATTATGCTGCAGTGATGCATAACTACTGCATTTACGAACGTACCCAGACATACATACATGCATAAATAAGTAAATGCGCTACATATACGACACCCTCATCCTAAAGAAAAATCTTATAATTTTGTTTACATAGTTATGGGATTTTTATGATTTAATAATAAAATATTTTGTAATTTGATTTTAAAATTTGTTCTTATTAAAAAATTTTGTTCTTAAATTTTATTTTATTTTTTTTTTTTTGTTACATTGTAAATATATTTTGTTTTGATATATTTGAAATGTTTTTATTGGCGTATTCATATATCTCTAAAATAAATTTTCTTATGCTTACGTACATATATATATATCTGTGGTCACAAGCGATAACCGCATAAGTCGAGTTAAAAATGTTTTGAGTTATGTATGCTATCATATTCTACTAAAAACGCTTCATTACGTGAAATCCCCATTTCTCTAACACTGTTCAATAAAAAGTTATTAATGAAAACATTCTGACCTAAGTCGTACTGAAGCCCCATTACATTTATATAAAAAGTTATTTTTCTCAAAAGCATGATTTTCGACTTAGGCGGTTAATGCTTGTGACCACAGATATATATTTATTTTCTTTTCTTTGTACTTAGTGTCTAAAATGTATTTTTATGTTCATATTGTTTATAATTTATTTCATGTTCTTAAATTATATATCTTTAGTAAATTTTAATGTACAGTTTTTATTTTGTCTTTAAATTTCAAATCTACATTCAAATTTTTTATATCTATAATTTCATAGGGTCCATCGTAATGTGGTTCACTCTTTCTTCTGTTCCCTACTCTTACTAATACCAAATCCCCTATATCTAGTTTTTTGCTATTCTTATCAGCTAAAGAATTTTCCGTTCTTTTCATTTTTACTTTTTCTATCATATATCTTGCATTATCCAAAGAATATTTTAATCTAATTTTCAATTCATTAGCATAATTTTCAAAATTATACATCCTATCTTTGTTTTGTATTTCGTCACCTGGTAAGTTCGGTAATTTTCCGAAAATCAGTTCGAAAGGTGAATAATTATTGTCAACGTGTGGAGTAGTGTTATAATGCGAATGCATAATATGGTATCCATGAATTCCAATCATCAACAAAGTATAGAAAATATTCATTTAAAACTCTGTGATTTCTCTCAACAGTTCCAAGTGTTTCATGATGATAAGGGGTTGAGAATCTTTGTTCCACTTTCAGCATTTCACATATCTCCCTCATCAGTTGATTTGTAAACTCCGTCCCTTTGTCTGATTTCAATGTCCTAAATATTCCATGCTATAGAGTAACATGTTCAACTAGTGCCTTAGCTAC
This sequence comes from Cordilura impudica, assembly GCA_963682025.1. Classification (NCBI taxonomy): domain Eukaryota; kingdom Metazoa; phylum Arthropoda; class Insecta; order Diptera; family Scathophagidae; genus Cordilura; species Cordilura impudica. The sequence continues at coordinate 184,716,416 of OY821518.1, forward strand.
AGATTTTGCTTCTTTAGTTTCTATTGGACATGCTATAACGTATTTCGTTAATTCACACTGTATCGTGAATATGTATCTAAAGTTGTTCCATGGTCTTAATAGACCTACTGTATCAATTACTATTGTTTCGAAACTTTGACGTGGTGTGTCAGTCTTTTCGAACGGTTCCTTCGTGTGCTTAAAAAAAATAATTATTGGTGTAGAATGGAGTAGTAAGTAGTGCATTATATAGAAATTGTTAACACAAATTTAAATAATGTCGTTTTATAATTTCAAAGTAATTTTTTATTTTAGGAATCCGCCTTCTTTTTCGTTTTAATTGATTTTTAATAACCAAAAGTCGTTTCATCTTTTAATTCTGTTTTTATTATAAGTTAACAAAAAGTCATTTTTAAAGTCAAGATTTTCAATAATATTTGTTAATGTTATTGTGGTGAACATGTTTTTTATCTTTTGCAAAACGTTCTAAAAAGCAAACTATGTGCAATTGTTGAGCAGTAACAAAGCATTTGCAACAACTGATCACGCACCAGCAACAATACTTGGCATAGCTGCCGCAGTGATGCACAAATTTACTGCATTTGCGAACGTACCCTATTTCTCTTACAAAGATCACACGTTCTTACAAATTGTTTTACCATTTTATACATATTTTTCCATATGTATCTTTGTTTTAAACGGAGTAGCGTTTTCCTAACTCCAAAATGTCCTCCTCATGGTGTGTTGTGATAAGCTTCTATTAATTGTTTCTTTCTATTTTCATCTTTTATGTTTTGAGGATTTCTATATAGTAATATTCTGACGTCAGTTTTCTTGTTTCTGTTTATGATTTCTTTGAATCTTGTGTCATTATGTTGAATATGTCATCACCCTGCTCGAGAGCGTAACCTTTGTAATTCAACTTCTCTAAAACCGATGGTAGTTTCTCCTATATCTTATCTAAATAATATGTATTATTGCTATATACCATATTTGATGTGTCGTTACCTCTCTTGAGAGTACAACTTTTATTATTCAACCTAATGCAGATCATAGTTTCTCCATTGTATTATCTAAGTATTATGGATTATCGTTATGTCTTTTGGCCATTTGTAATCAAGGCGCTTTATCTGTCTTCTATTGTTACTTTTCCCTAATTTCCTCACGCGCGTCTTAGCAATTTTACCTATGTACAGTAGGGTTAGTCACTTTTTTTTGCGAAGAATGCTTTCGCAGTATGAGGTAGGGCATGTAAAACTATGAAGAACAGCATGTACATGCATGAACTGAATTTGCTTTTGCTCGAAACCGATTTTTTTATTTTAAATTTTTTGTGATTTCTAGCAAAAGTAAATGCATTTTACGGGGAAGGTTTTTTACCATTTCAAAAAAATAAACATGCAGTTCTTCATGGTTTTCTATGCCCTACATCATATTGCGAGAGCAATTCGAATTTGTGACGGTGATCTTTTTTTTTTGCTCTGCACTGTATCAGAAGAATTTCTGGTACAGGCAGAATAAGAAAGAAGAAAAAAATAATAACCTTGATCTTGAAATTATTTTCAAGTTCAAGTATGTACATATAAACAACACCTTATATGTTAATAGGTTGATGGCATTTTTTTTTTTAGCAAACTGATGTATGGCGTTTTGTTCTCTTCATTTTGTTGTATTAAATCATGAACACATTCATATGCAATCATGCTGGTCAAACCACGTATTTTCTTGTATTGATCTCACTTGCTCTCATAGTCATATATGAGTGTGAGTGTTATAAATACTAGAGAATATTATGAATGCATATGAATGTTCTCATTGAATTGGTGGTTACTTTATTTTTTTAATAAACAGGTTTTTATCTGAAGATGAATGAATGAAGATGAGAAGGCTAATCTAATGTAATAAAGTAAAATTTAAATGAGGGAGTCGAAATGTAGATATTGAAGTAAAAGGTTGAGGAAAAACCTCAAAAAAAAAAATTTAATTTAAGTTTAATAAAAAAAAATGAAAGTTTAAGAAAATTAAAGTTTTAAGAAAGAAATTAAAAATAGATTTTTAAGAAAGTGAAAAGAATAAGACTTAAATTTAGTTAAAAAAAAAAAAAAAATAAATATAGTTGATACGAAAATTTAAGAAATTTAAAATTTGATGAAGAAACTTGTAACAAAAACATTAAAACCGTTTTAAATTTAAGAAAACGAAATAAAAATCAAAATGTACAATTAAGAATATATAAATATTGTTTAATTGTAAATTAAACATAAAAAAAAACTACTGTGTTAAATAAAAAAAAAAAACAAAATTGTGGTTTAATTGTGTGTAGTTTAAACTTTATGAAAGAACATAAATTCAAAGAACACAAAATGGCAGACAAACCAAAACGTCCTCTATCCGGATATATGATCTGGCTTAACTCTGTCCGTGAAGGCTTAAAGAAGGAAAACCCCGGCCTCTGGCAACAACAACAATAAGTCGGTAATTTTGATTTTACGTACGAATAATTTTCTACATTTAAATTAAAAATAAAAAATTTTATAAAATATAAATAATTTGCTAAGACAAAAAAAAAAAAAAAATTGTACTAAATTTGCTATATATAAATTAAAACTTTTTGCTAAATATAAATTAAAAATTTTTGCTATAAATAAATTAAAATTTTATAACATTATATATGTATGTAAGTAAAATACAGTGGAACATAAAAATTTGTCACCACTACCTTAAATTAAAATAAAATCTCTTGGAAATGAGAATTTTTTTTCATCTTACCGTTAAGTAAAATTACTTTAAAATTCAACTATACACTTTTACAATGAAATTAAAAATTTTATAAATCTACAAATCTCGCTAAGATGTAATTTTTTATTTAACCAAAATTTCTTTTGGAGGTTAAACAAAAATTTTTCCAAAATGTAAATAAATTTTCTAAAATTTAAATACAATATTGTTATGATATAAAATTGGACTAAAATGTTAATAAAAAAAAAAAAAGAATCTGCCTAGATATGAAATTGTCTAAAATTTAAATTTTCCTAAATTAAAAAAAAAATTTTTTTTCCTAAAATTGAATTTTTCTAATTTTAAAATTTTTCTAAAATTAAAAATCTTTAAAAAAAAAAAATTAAGTTTTTTTTTCAAAATTTTTCCAAAAATTAAAAATGTTCCTAAATTTAAAATTTCCCTAAATTTAAAATTTTCCTAAAACAAAATTTTGCTAAAATTTAAAATTAACCTAAATTTAACACTATAGAAATTTAAGAGAATTTACAAAATGGTACCATATTTAAAAAGAAAAATTTTTGTTAAAGTTAAAATTAAAACTAAATTTAATTTAAAATATTATTACTATTCTGTAAAAATTTTTTTCTACTATTAAAAAATTTCCTAAAATTTAAAATTTTCCTAAAACAAAATTTTGCTACAATTAATTTAAAATTAAAAACCTTGAAATGAAGGTAAAATAAATAAAGTTGTTAAACCGCATGTAGAAAACCAAACCAAACCAAACTCTTTTTCTTGCAGTGGGTTACCTCCAAGTAAGATGGAGTCGAGGTAACATGGTTGGGAGGGCAAAAGGGGCAGAACACCTAGTCCCCAATCCCAAGGTAAGTATGGCCATCCATCCATTTAGCATCAGTTTTGACAGTTGTTTTTTTAATCGCACGTGAAAAATCTGTAGTGCGGTTTCCCTGGGCCTGAGCAAGACCCCACCCATCCGGCGAGCTAGGCCCCTACGCCAGCACGTGCAACCAGCAAAGGCTCAGGGAAACGGAAGCGGATCTTCCATCAACGCCGCACCATTACAAATTCGACAAAAGTCAAAAAAGTGACTAACCCTAATGTACAGGCCCATATCACGAGTTGATCAGACTCCGTGTCGGCTGTAACATTTATCTTTCCATTTCTGTTGTCCTCACTTTCAGCTTTATTATTTCTAACTGTATCATTAGTTCTACTTACATTTGTTTCTACCAATGCATTTCCCTCGGATGCTATATTTCCTTTTGTCTTGATTTTGGGTCTTTATTCCCCCTGTGGTAATTATTCCTAAGAGTGTGGACAACCTAAGTATATGCACAATTGATTGATTCTTCCCTTCTTTCATAGAATGTGAAAAAAATTTTATCTCTCATTATGCATATTTATTTGTATTTATACTTAATTCTGAACATGTATTTCATTCTATCAGACCAATTCTCAATAACAATTCCCTGGGAATTTTTTCCCTATTCCCTGTTCCCCTATTCTTAATAAAATCTCCCCGGGAATTTTTTCTCTTTTCCCTTTACCCTTATTCTAAAAGAACTTCGAAAATGGGAATCTCTTCCCCGGGAAAAAAGTAGCTATTCTGAATGTTAATAAAAGGGAGAATAATTTGGGAATAATTCCGCCAAAAAATTGAGAGGGAGTGCTGCGAAAAATGTATGTATTTAATAGTTTTATGAAAAAAAGTAATATAAAATATCATTTAAAATTTTGTATAATAATATTATTATGGCATTACTGTTGCTTTCAGGTCAAAAGCAACAAACAAAAAACAAATTCATGTTCTTTTAAACACAATGCAAGCCAACCCTGATGTTGCATGCTTTGCTCCGTCTTGTCCTGCAGCTCCTCTTCTGCTTCAGCTACCATCAGAAACGCTACACTGAACATTTTTTGTATTTATTTTTAATTTATTAAAGATTTAAAAAAAGTTTTACTTTTAATTTCCACAAAAATTTTTAAATTTGTAAACAAAACAAAACAACTGAAGCAAAACAGCTGTCTTCGAATAATCGAAATTCTCTCTCCTATATTATTCTTCTCCCCGCCTGTTTAGAATAGGAGGATTTATTCTCGGGAAAAATGAATTCCCCGGGAATCCATTTCCCTGGGAATATTTAGAATTGGGCTGTATATAATTCTGTTAGTACAATTTAATATTATTGATTTTGTTTTACAATTTATATTATACTTTTACTTATATCTCTGCATTTACTATTCTGTCTAAATACAATTTTCTTTTCCATAGTTCCGTTGTTGATCTAACTTGTCCTCATATCTTTCGGACATTTCTATCATTAATTTAGTTTCTAATTTCCTGGTGATGGGTTTCGTAATATCCTCCACTGTCGGAGTTCCCTTCATACCAATAATTTTCCACCACTGTGTTAGCCATTTTAGCTCTTCTTTCGTCATGCCATCTTCCTTGCATGTACTCTTTCGTGTGCCCTTTGGCTTTACCATTTTATATAAAATGTTTCTCAACAATTTATCAAAAAAAACTTTTTTTTTCTTATTTACTGTTAAAACTTCACAAATATTCTTCAAAGTTCATTTAATAATTTCTTTTTTTTTACACATTCTTATAGACACAAAAATTATTCTTTCAAACTTTTAGAACAACATGAAATGTGTCAATAAATCCAATGCTTCGTCTCGTAACTTTCTAAATCTCTCAGATATGTTTAATGTTTGCTCCTCTGTACTCTTTGTTTCTCTAATACCTTTTCTAAATCTTTCTCGAACTCTTGTGTTTCTAATCTTTTTGCTGAAATAGTTTCTGATGAGTACGGACGACCTATGGATTTTCTTGCATTAATTATTATGGATTCCAATGATTTTAATATTAATATCCATGAGAAATAACAATCATCAATTATTGATTACATTAATATATTTGTATATATATAATTTTGTTTTCATTTGGAACATGTATTCTATTCATTCTTAATAAGTATAACACATACTTTATTTTACGATATTTTATTAATATAATTTAACATAATTCAGTTTATTTTTATCTCTTTAAACTTTTATGTACTGTAGTTATTTAATTTACTTCCGTGGTTTTTGAAATTTTTACTGCTGTAATCCAGCTCTTATATTCTGTCTACGTATTTGCTTTCTTACATATCTGCGTAAATATCTCGTTATTACGCCTACTGTTACCACCACACAGATAAATATTACGATCTCGACGCTGATGCTTACTGCTGTTGGGGCTTGTGTTGTGGCCGTAATTACTTCATTTATTTTTGTTTTGCTACTCCCCATTGTCTCGTTGTTTACTTCTTTGTCTCTCTGAATTCTTTATTTTAGTTATTCGTTCCTGTAGCTTTATTTTCAATTCTGTGTTTTCGGCATACGACAGCTGTGAATTTATTATCGTTAGCTCCTTCTTGCAATTGACAACCTTTGGCAACGGGTATATCTCGGTTCTATCTTCACCTTCTTTTCAAATATAATCGGCTTCGGACCCAATTTCAATATGTCCAGCTTTGGTATCTCCTTTTGGTATTTCTCTAGCTGTTGTTTCCAATTATGTTCTGCAATTTTTATGCCCTCTACAAGCTCTTCCCAAGTTTCTTCCATTTGTCATTTCGTGAAGCAATTGTTCATTAATTCTTGTTCTTTATCTGTGGTGTTTTACGTAAAAATGATCTATCCACGCAGATATATAAATGCACTCATACGCGTAAAAAAAAGTTTCTTCAAAACCACTTATATATCAACGATTTATTCAATTCTACTTTTTTTTCGAAAAAAATGTTCCTTTCTATTTCCCATTTAACATTTTATTTAAACGAAATTGAATTTACTTTATCTTTCAAAATACTTCTTAATTTAATATTGAATTTGATTAATTTTTCACAATTTTTCTTTAACATTTTTTTTTTTTTTAAATATTACACTTTTTTTCACAAAATTTTTAATAATTTTTTTCGAAATTGTTCCAACCTCGCCAATGCGATGTCTGTTGGTTATTTCTTTACAATTCTGATACGAACCAAATTATTTGATGTTAGAATTTTTCGACTTGGCAGGATTTATTTGCAGGTTTGTTATATTATTCTTCTTAAGGTACGGTCACATTAGGCAAATATTTGACGAAAAACGTCAAATATTTCTTTGCCGTAGTCTGACCACAAAATATTTTTGAGAGGCAAACAACAAAACAGCTGATTTTGGTCAAATAAAATTATTTGCCTACAAACAAAAATTTGCCTAATGTGAACATAGTGTGAACACTAAAGGGCAAATATTTTCGTCTTTTTTAGGCAAACAATTATTTGATCTTACAAAATTTTTGTAAGAGCAAACAATGGCAAATAACAGCCGTGTCAAGCAGTGTTGTCAGCTATTAATACTTAGACAAATAAAATCTAAAAAAAATCGCAAAATATATAAAATCACTGAAATTCTATGCTTATATTTGTTTGAAACTATTGAAACTATATATTTAGAAAAGTTTTACAGGGTTTTAATAAAATAAATGTGTTAATTGCGATATTAACACATTTAATTACTATAAATGCTATATTATAATGCTATTACTATAAATTACTATAAATGCAATGCATCGTTATGAATAATAACCGAAACATTCTCAACTTGCATGATTTATTCAGCTTCAAATGACAAATTTACTGCATCAAAGCACAATCTATTCCATGTGTACAAAATTTGTGTCTATTTAAACGACTCTAAACTTTAAAAATGCATTTTATGTAATCTATTGTCAATTTCTATCTTATTAAATGCAAATAAAAGTGAATTTCATTTTGCCGCAGGAATATAATTTATGTTAAAAATTGTGTGCATAATATGGAGTAATCATTAACTTATCAAAAGAATATTCCATGAAATAAAAAAAAATCCATAAGAAAAGTTTCCTACTATGTATGAACTAGTCCATATATTGTATTAAAAGGTTTTGGGGAAAAAGCAATGTACAATTCATTCAGTTTAGAAACAAATCCATTCCATGTATGAATTTTTGTTTTCTGTGTATTTAATTTTTAAAAATCTATCAGATCGGACGATGAATTTTGAAATACACAAAGTCTAAAATAGTCCAAAATTTATTCTGTTTTCACTGAAAGCATATATTATGGATGGTTTTTACTAAAAGATACTAAATTTTATTTTAAACTGTTAAAAAGTATTGAAAACCTACGATATTTTTCTCCAGAAATTTTAAAATGGGTTAATTTTCCATAGATTTTTGAATGAAGATTTCTTCACAAATTTATAAAAAATTAAAATTTGTAAAATATCTTTAACCGTCTAGGATTTATATTCCGTCAAAATTTCTACTTTGGTTGTTAATATTTCCACTAAGGAGCAAAATTTGGTTAAAAATGGCCAGCGGATCTATGACGTGCCATTAACGAGTTAAATGTATTACGACCTGCTATGATATGGTCTTAACGAGTTAATTGTATTATATGGTATGGCTTTGAGACAATCAAATTAAATCGTCAAAAGTAATATGTATGCGCCTTTGTTGTTAAAAAAACATCTAGTGTTCGACACTTAAATAAAATCAACAAATAAACAGCTGATGCGTCGCTTTGTTATTCACAAAAAAAAATTATAATTAATTAAAACAAGTAAGTTAAATTATTGTATTAATATAATTACTATAATGTGTATATTTTTTATTGTGGCTATATTTTTTACAGTGGCTATTAAGAAACTTATCTAAAACAAATGGAATTATGTGAAAATTTCTACCTTTGTAATTGTAGTAAACGCTTCCAGAATGAGGTGGCGCAGTCATGACAGTGTGCTTGCCATCCAACGCTCCAATGCAATTTGGAAAATTCCATGTTTGCAAAAATTCCTCGGCAACTGCTTTCCATTCCTCTTTGGTTGATGGTAGCTACATTTAAATCATTAAAAACCATACGAAATTTGTAATGCATTGTACCTTTAGATACTCCGGCTGTAGAACCTTATAAATGGCATCGCATACTTCAGGAATAATCCCCGAAATAGTATTATGAGGAATACGGAATATATATTGGAGAGATCTGAAACTTTCGCCCGTAGCCAAGTATCGGAGTGTTACCGCTAAACGTTCGGAAGCTAAAATCGGCTCACGAAACTTTGTTGTCTTCTTGGTTATAAGCGGTGCCACTAAATTTAGCTGCAAAGTATTTACAAAAAATATTACTGGTTTAAATTTGAAATAAGCACTTACCAAATACTCAAAATCAGTTTCACTCATGCGCAAAAAGTTTTTGTAAAGAGCTGGAGTTTCCGACCTCAGTACTTTTAACAATTTTGCGCAACATCCTTCTTCATTCCGACGACGAACCCACTCTTTAACCCAGTCTTGTTTTCTTCTTTTTTACTTTTTCCTCCTCTTCCAAAAGTACCGCCGATGCTGCTCCACAGCACAAAACCAAAAAACTTTCATCGTCCTCCATCATGATTTTAATTTTTTTATTATTTGTTATTTTTGAGAAAATAATTTTATGTCTTGACAGTTTGATCAAACATTTTTAGTGTCAAATATTTTTCAAGTGTGAACATAGGGCAAACATGTTTGCCTCATTTATGTTTTCCACTATTTGAAAGTGGTTTGAACAAACAGAAAGAGGCAAATAAATGCGTGTAGTGTGACCACAAAATAAACTCTATATTGCTTTGCCAAAATTTTGGGAAAATATGTTCAAACATATTTGCGTCAAATATTTGCCTAATGTGACCTTAGCTTTAGAATGTCCTTTTGTTGTGTTGGATGTGTTGATTATTCTTTTAGTTGGCAGGATCTGTTGTTATTTATCCTTATAGTTGGCATTTGTTTTGATTTATCCTTTCAGTTCGGCATTGGCAGGATCGCCATGAAATGTGGTTATCCTGGCAAGATGTTGATGTAAGGGAGCAGATTAATGTATTCTGGCAGGATTACCACATGAGTTCGTTTCTTCTTGTTTAAATAAAAAACACTTTTATTTAATTTTAAAACATAGTCCTGAAGATATGTTTGGGCAAGAATTGTTCTTAATAGAACCTCTTCATCCAAACTGTCAAATAGAACTTTTCCGTTTTTTGACAATGTTCTTGCTTATATATTAAAGCTGTAAGTACTTAAATGATGAAAAATTAGTGATTTCTAAAAGTCACTCCATAACTAAAAGAAATATTCTCTCTAATCAATACATGTTCTCATTTATAATAATTCCAATATAAGCTATGTACATTTGTATAAGGCGATCATGAAAATAGGTTTCTTTATATTAAATAATTACTCATAATTTCATACATGAGTACAATTCCAAATAACGAGTGGAACTGTATTGGTTAAAGTGCAAACCGAATACAATACACTGGAATGTGTATTCTATATAGTGTCCACATGAAATCAAATCTAGTTGCTCGACTTATCGATCAACCAACTCTATTCCATTTCATTGCTTTGTACAATAAACAAATATACTGAGCCATTTGTCAACAACCGTTTGTGACCTACCAAAAGTATTCACTTGACACTTTTTCATTTCATTTATATTTGTCGCTAGCCAAATGTACGTGTGTGTATATGTAGGTTTGTTTGTTTTGATCGTTTTGTTGTTACGGGCACTTCATGTGATTGCATAAGTACATACATGCATAAGTAAATGCGCTACATATATGTACGACAATAAACTGGTTTGATAAAATGAGTGAATGAAGAAAGGTTAGGTAGAAAGAAAAGAATTTTGTTTTGGGAGTCGAAATGTGAAAGTTAAAGAAAAAGGTTGAGGAAAAAACCTTAAAATTAAAATAAGATATAGTTTTAAGAAAAGTAAAGTTAATTAAAATTAAATATTGTTGAAGAAAATTGTTTTGCATATATAAAAAAAAAATTTTTTTAAAGAAAATTGTGCATTTGTTTATTGGAACAGAAACTCAAGTGAAAAGTCCCAATTGAAGCTTAATTGCAGTATTTTAAAATATGTTAAAGTAACAAAACGTGTTAATTTGATAAGCAGAAAAGCCAATGCGTGTAAAATTTAAATACCTGAAAGAAAGATTGTAATAAGTAAAACTAGAAAAGAAAAAACTCAAATTTAATTTGTAAAATGAAAAGAAAATAGAAAAGATTCGTGTAAACTAAAACTGTAAATTTGTATAAACTTAAAACCTTTAACTGGCGAAAGCAAGCATTGCAAAATTTTATAACCAAAAAAAAAAAAAATATATTAAAGAAAGTGACACCAGCTTATCATTCCCGAGCAGCAGGTTAAAACACAACACATCTTTACAACCAACACCAGCAATAAGGCGGTAATTTTTATTTTATTTCTTCCAAAATACAAATAATTGTCCCAATTCAAATTTTTGTAAAATATAAATATTTTCTAAGTTTAAAAGTTTTATTAAATTTAAAAATTTTACTAAATTAATAAAATTTTACTAAATAAAAATTTTTCTAATTATATAATTAGCTAAATAAAAATTTTTCTAATTATAAAATTAGCTAAATATAAAATTTTTCTAAATATAAAATTTTTCTAAATGTAAAAATTTTCTAAATATTAAAATTTTCTAAATATAAAATTTTTCTAAATATAAAATTTTTGTAAATATAAAATTTTTCTAAATGTAAAAACTTTCATAATGTAAAACTTTTCTAAATATAAAAATTTTCTAAATGTAAAAATTTTCTAAATATAAAATGTTTGCTAAATCTAAAATTTTGCTAAATATAAATAGTTGCAAAATATAAACTAAAAAATTAAAACCTTGAAATAAAGGTAGAACAAATCAAAAATTTTAAACCCAATGTAGAAACGTAACCAAACCAAACTTTTTTATTTATAGTGGGTTACCTCCAAGTAAGATGGAATAACAGGTAGCATGGTAGGGAGGGCAATAGGGGCACTCCATATAGTCCCCACCTAAAGGTAAGTATGTCCGTCCATCCCTTAGATGCCGTAGTTTTTGACAGTTTTTCCAACCGCACGAATTTTAAAAATCACTTTTCGATTTTTAGTTTTTAAAAAAAGAGTTCTTTATTAACAATCACCTTTAAAGTCTAGAGCTAAACTAACTGTTACATTTATTTTTGTTGATTATATATAATTGACAATTTCAATTTAGAATGCTCTTATTAAGCATTTTATAATTTCACAATTTACTTTGTTTACTATTTTTACAGTTTAAGCATATTTAACAATTTCACAATATAACTTTATTTATCTTATTGATTTTACAATTTTGCATATTTAATAGTTTCACAATTTTAACTTCATTTCGTTTGACCTATTTATTTAAGAAGTCGTCGAACTTGTCTATAGTTGAATCATCATTTATTCTGTTTACAAGTTCGTCGACTATGTTTAAAATTTTGCTTTGGTAATTTTTTATACATGTAACTACTCCCCCTTTATATAAGAATTCTCCTGAATTCTGTTATTCAATTTTACTGTTATATATTTATGTTTAATGAAAATAATATTAATTATGATTACAATGATAATTATAATAAAAATGTTGCAACTATGTTATTTTTTTATGATAATTTAAATTTTTGATATTTTTTACATTAGATTGATGTTCCTTTTCAATTTGCTCAAATGTTATTTTATTAGTAAAATTCTTTAATATTTCAATACTATTAAATATTTGTTTTTGTTCTACATTTTCTACAATATTCGAAAAACAATAATCTTTAATTTTAATTGAACAATTAATTAGATAATTTCCATTTAAAATAATTTTCTCAGAATTACAAGTTTGATTATTTCAATATTTTCTGCATTTTTAATTATAATTGTGTCTATATTTAATTCTATTATTTCAAAATCATTATATTTTGTTAATTGATAATCTTTTTTAACTATACAGTGTGTACTTATTTTTAAATCTTTCAAATGTTTGTTTTCTTCAATTATTTTATTTTGGAATTCAAAAATTTGTTCAATATTATAGTCTATTTTATTATTTCCATTATTTGGTATGGGTACAATTGACCTTAATTTTAATATTTCAAATGTTTTGGATATTTTAATACAAAAAAATTAAATAAGAGCTGTTTAAAAATGCTATTCCCAGTTATATATATTTAAGTTTGTTATAATCAATTTCATACTTTTGTATTTCATAGCTTGTTAAAATATTTGGGTGTACAATTTTATGTTGTGAAGAAATTACATTATCTTGTAACTGATCTATTTTATTTTTTAATAATTGTATGTTAGTCATTTGTTCTAAATATAAATTTTTTTCATATTCTATTTCCACAAATTTACTTATAGAATTAATTTTTTTTCTATTGTATTTCTATCATTACTTATAACTAGTGTTGATTATTATTTTCTATTATTTCATTAATATTAGAAAGATGATTTTGTATGTTCTGTCTGTCCTCTTCGTCCATTGTTCCAAATAACCATTTAGAAATACTTCCTATTCCATTTATAAGTCCACGTCTTTTTCTATTCTGTTTAGGTATTAAATCATTAATTTATTTCTAACGTCCGTTAATTCTAACTGAAGTAAATTTTTATTTTCTATTTTCATTAAAATAATATTTTCCATGTCTATAATGTCTTCTATTTCGTGTAGGTTAACCATATGCAATATTATGTCCGATTCATTGACAATTTCTTGATTTTGTATGTAAATATCTATAAATCCTGTTTGTTCCGTGAGACGTTTTGTTGTTATTATTCCTGTAGTCGTCGGTGTCAATAGGAGTATCATCAATATTATTCGTATCTGTAAATTTTAAAGGTCTTTTAATGTTACAAGGATGTATTCCGTTTAGTTTTTCCTTCCTAAATTTCGGCTGTTCCTTATTCGGCGTACATTTAATAGCTGAATGATATCGCTCATTATAATTTCTTATTAATTAGTTATTTATAGTTCGGTTCGAGATCATGTATACATTTTCTAATACTAGAAAAGATAATACTTTTATGCAATGTAAGAGAAATTTGGAAAAAATTGAAGACAGCGCTAGATGGAGTAGCTACTTTCGAACAAAGCGACTTGTTCATCTTCAGCATCCTTCTGCCTATTGCTTCAACTCATGCTTAATCAACTATTTAACTCAACATTAGAAAGAAAAGAACATGAGAAATGTTTTTTTTTCTTTCTTTTCATACGAGAGTTAGAACGAACAAGCAGAGTTTTTTCCAATTTATAGCTTTCTCTACATTAACATCGCTTTGATCAATTACAAATCTCGTAATGTGAAAAAAGCTCTTTTTGTTTTGCCAAACGTCCCATAGATGGGCACTGTAATGACATGTGAAATCTTAACAGATTTATCACAATTGCATTGGACCGTATGTTTTGTATGTTAGTTTTTATGTATTGTCGATCTTGTGTTGTAATAATAATTAGTTATTTATGGTACGGTTCAAGATCATGTATACATTTTCTAATACTAGAAAAGATAATACTTTTATGCAATGTAAGAGAAATTTGGAAAAAATTGAAGACAGCGCTAGATGGAGTAGCTACTTTCGAACAAAGCGACTTGTTCATCTTCAGCATCCTTCTGCCTATTGCTTCAACTCATGCTTAATCAACTATTTAACTCAACATTAGAAAGAAAAGAACATGAGAAATGTTTTTTTTCTTTCTTTTTATACGAGAGTTAGAACGAACAAGCAGAGTTTTTTCCAATTTATAGCTTTCTCTACATTAACATCGCTTTGATCTATTACAAATCTCGTAATGTGAAAAAAGCTCTTTTTGTTTTGCCAAACGTCCCATAGATGGGAACTGTAATGACATGTGAAATCTTAACAGATTTATCGCAATTGCATTGGACCGTATGTTTTGTATGTTAGTTTTTATGTATTGTCGATCTTGTGTTGTAATAATAATTAGTTATTTATAGTTCGGTTCGGGATCATGTATACATTTTCTATTGTTTTCTGAATTAACTGTTTTATTGGTATATCTTTATTTATTTTATATATTCTAAATTTTTCGGCAATTGTATTGTGTAATCGCTCTATATCAGCATTACCTGTATGACTATTAGGTTTAGTCAAATATTATTCAATGTTTTCATTATCTAGAAATTCTTTTATTCTGGTAGCTTTAAATTCGTTATCCGCTATTATTTTCCTGGGTTTTCCTATTTTTGCAAAATGATCTTCTAATTGTTCTATTATAGTTAAATGGTTTCTGTGATTAAGTGGAAAAGCTGCTCCGAATTTAGAAAATTTATCTATTATTGTCAAAGAGTGAAATCTTTTCATTACATAGGTATCAATGTGTATCATCTCGTTTTTCGTCGATGGTGTTTCCATATATGAACATTTAATTTAACTGGATTTCTATCATATTTTACCTCTTGTCATGTTTCACATTTGTTGATCACTAATTGAATTAATTCCATCAGTTTTGGATAATATATTTTTTCTTTAACTTGATTAAATGTTTCTATAATTCCCGAATGCATACTTTCCTGAAGTGATATAAATATATTTGTTTAATTGCCTCTACTTCAGTTTCAATATCTTGAGTTCTTATTGAGCATTTAGTAAATTTTATCTGTCTATCGTTAGAAAAAATTTCTATCAATTTTTCCTGAACTTTGTTGTAATTATGCTCAGATAATTCTGAAAATATTCCTACTTTTCCTTTTGTAATATATTTTCTAAATATTTTACCCATTATGTTGAAGTCAGATTCTGCTATAAAAATTATTCTCTTTCCATGCAAAATTTTCATTTCCTCAACCTTGTTGTTTGTTAATATAATCTGTGTTTTGTATTTATTCACTATTTCTTCCTTTATATAAAAATGATATTGTAGATTCTCTTCGGCTGAATGAATTGTTACCATTGATACATCATCATCTTCTACGATGTTTATCATATTAAAGTCCTCACTTTCTTCTTTTTCCTTAGTAATGCCCACTTTATTTTCCAATCTGCTCAAAAAATCAGCTACTTGATTTTCCTTTACTTTCATATACTCTATATCTTGGTGACATATTTTTTCCTTTGTATTTTGTATGTAAAAATTTAATGGGTTGATGGTCAGTAAAAATTTTAAACTTTCTACCATAAAGATATGGTCTTAAATAATTTACACTCCATAATATAGCCAAAAATTCTTTATCTGTCGCAGAATAATTTCTCTCGTGATTATTCAATGTTCTAGATGCAAAACATACCGGGTGCCCTTCCTGTGAAAGGACTGCTCCTATCGCGTAATTTGATGCGTCTGTAGTGAGAGTAAATGTTTTCTCAAAATTTGGATACCTAAGTATTGGATGTGAGCTAATTAATGATTTCAACTTTTCAAATGCCTCTATATACGTTGGATCTTTCACATTTATCTTTACATCTTTCTGGGTTCGGTTTCAATCCTTCTTTTGTCAAAATATGTCCTAAAAATTCAGTCACTCTTGTCATAAAATTGCATTTGTCGATCTGGATTATTAAATTTGTTTGTTCTAATATTTTGAAAATGTCCGTTATTGCTTTAACACGTTCTTTAAGGGATGTGCTGAAAACTAGTATGTCGTCTAAGTATACTGCGCATGTTTTATTAATAAAATCTCTTAGAGTTTCGTTCATTAGTCGTTGGAATGTCGCTGGTGCGTTTTTAAGTCCAAAAGGAATTCTAATAAATTCATATAATCCGTGCGGTGTCACGAAAGCGGTCTTCTCTTTATCTTGTTCCCTAATTAATATCTGGTGATATCCTTTAGCAAGATCCAATGTAGTAAAGTATTGTGATCTGCCTAATTTATCTAAGATTGAATCTATGTTGGGTAACGGAAATTTATCGTCGACTGCCACCACGTTTAATTTCCTATAATCGACTACTAATCTGTATTTTCGCTGTCCGGAGCTATCTACTTTCTTTGGTACTACTATCAAAGGACTGGAATACCTTGAACTGCTTTTCCGAATTATTCCCTGTTCTTCCATTTCCTTTATTTGTCTTCGCACTTCGTTCACATGTTGTGGAGGATATCTGTATAATTTTGAATTTATCTGTTCATCTGTTATCGTCCTAATTTCATGTTGTATATTCATAGTACTCGTTAGCTTATCACCTTCTTGAAAGAATAATTTCCGAAATCTCCTTAAAATGTTTATAACGTCCCTAGATTCCTCTGCATTTAAATGATCTAGTTGAATTCTATCCCATTCAAATTCAACTCCCTCTAATGTGCAAATTTGAAGATTATTATATGGATTAAATGTAAATTTTGCTATCCTTTGGTTAAAAGATATATATCCATCTACTAAATTTATCATTGTATTAAAACAATTAAGCAAATCAATTCCTATAAAAAAAACTATATTTTCTTCCTTTTAATTCTGTCATTTTCCATTCAATTTTCGCATTTCCTGGTAAATTAAATTCACTTTGTGAATCAGTTATTATTTCAAATCTAATTACATCTTTCTTCGTTATTGTGCTAAATTCAATTGGTTTTTCAATAAAATTCTTCTATAATCTTTTACATTACTGTCAATTAAACTTAAATTCGCTCCTTTATATATTAAAGCATTGTATTTTTTATTGCTAATTGTAATCGTTATGATGGTGAAAAAGTCTGAGGCTGTTCCGTAAAAAACGTATTCGGTTCACTTTGGCTGTGTCCGAGTTGATTTGCATTATATTGACACAAATTCATTTCAGTGTCCTGCCGTTTGGAACTCATCTATTCCCTTATTGCAAAAATCCCTTATTTCCCTTTGGTCTTGCCTAGGTTGAGTCAAGCGATATTGGCTGACATTTGGCCTGGGGTTTCCTACCTGTGGGAATTTTTGAATATTATTTATTTGCAAATTATCAATTTCCATTAGTTCGGTTTGGTCTTGCCTAGGTTGAGTCAAGCGATATTGGCTGACATTTGGTTTAGGGTTTCCTATCTTTGGAAGTTTCCAGAAGTATTTTGCACCCTATAACGTCCTGAATTATTAAATTGTCTATCCCTATTAATATTATTATTGTTATTATTATTATTATAATTATTGCAACGATTGTTATTAAAATTAATTTGCCCTCTATTTTGATAGTTTTGATTTCGATTATAGTTACGATTTGAATTTGTATTATATTTATTAGTCCTGTATTTTCTATATTCTGCCCTGATACAACTGTCTTCGAACCTTCTCTTTGTCAATATCTTCAATATATCATTAATGTTCCTTTCCTCATATATTTTATCTTATAACGTCCCTTGCGTCATTTCTTTTATTGTGTTTACTAATAAACTATCTGTTTGATAAATCGATATAATGATCATTCTTGTAATAAATTGTCAGCTCATCTGACTTATACTTAATATTCTGGATTTCGGTTAACAGCTCACTTACCGAATTTACTTTTAAATTTGCTATCATCCTGTATAGTTGATGTGGTTCAATGCTGGGTCTATAACGTAGTTTTATGGTTTCTCTAATTAGTTGCCAGTTGTCCGGTGTGGGTATATTGATGACGACATCTTTAGCTTGGCCTTGTATAACTTTGTAAAATATTGTTCTGACGGCCTCCTCTTTCAGATTTTCATCCAGTATAGTTGACAAGAGATATTCCATGCTGCTAAAAAAAACTGTTTACCGTTACTTCTGTTGCGGTAAAAGTGGGCAGATGATTTATTGTCTTCAGAATGTTGTCCCTTGTACTGTTGTAGTATAATACTAGATTTTGTTGCTGATGTTGCTGTTGTAGTTGTTGTTCTTGCAGTTCCAGATATGCATTTCGCAATTGTTCCAGTTGTTGCTCTCTTCTAGCAAACTGCTCTACTAAATCTACTTGTGCCATTTCTGGGAGTGGTTGAGTTTGCTCCATTCTTCGCTGGTCGAATAATTTCTGCCTTCTAGAATACACTTTGTTGGTAATGGTGATGTTAATAACTTTCCTTGTATGGATTTTCTTCCTTTTTGTGGCTTCAACAAGTATTCACTGCACTGGATTTTTAGTGGTTTCAACAGGTATTCACTGCACTGGATTTTTAGTGGTTTCAACAAGTATTCACTTCACTGGATTTTTTTTTATAATCTTATAATTCTGGAGGGTCTCGTAAGATTCGCAGAATTTTATTATATGTTCATAAAAAAAATTTTTAGTTTATTTTTAACCCGAAAACGTATGTTCGAAGCACTGGATCCTTTTCACTAAAACTTGGATCCAACCGACTGCGCCAATTTTAAAATCACTTTTTGATTTTTAGTTTTTAAAAAAAGAGTTCTTTATTAACAATCACCTTTAAAGTCTAGAGCTAAACTAACTGTTACAATTATTTTTGTTGGTTATATATAATTGACAACTTCAATTTAGAATGCTCTTATTAAGCATTTTATTTAAGAAATCGAACTTGTCTATAGTTGAATCATCATTTATTCTATTTACAAGTCGTCGACTTTGTTTAAAGTTTTGCTTTGGTAATTTTTTGCATATGTAACTCACATGAAAATATCTGTAGTGCGATTTCCCTGGGTCTTAAGATCCCACCCATCGAGCGAGCTAGGCCCCACGCCAGAACGTGTGACCTGTTAAGGCTCAGGGAAACGGAAGCGGAATATTCCAACAAGCACCGCACCATTACAAAACGAGGAAAATAGGGATTGTAATCTATTACAATTTCAGGGAATTCAGGGTTTATAATAATGAAATTCTTGAGTAGTAATGATAACAAATTCAAAAAGTGTAATAAGTGCTGTTACAATTATTAGTTATTATTAAATATGGGAAATCCAAAGATTAATTATTATAAAATATGGTGAACAATCTTGTACATTCTGCCGTCCCTTGGTCTGTAAAACCAACAAAATAAACCATTTAGAGGCTTTTTGCCAGCTGCGTCAACGCACGTAGCGCTCCGCGTAGGTTTAGTCGGGGACTAGATGGTGCATTGCTGGTGTCTCGGTTGGTAGTTGATGATTGGCAATTATTTGGTCGAGAGGAGCTTTGTCCGAACGGAACTTTGTAGCTGACTACGTTGTTGTGGTTGACTGCGTCGTGGTTGTGATGCATTTTGTCGTTGTGTTGATGGGCGTCGTCGTGTGTTGACATGTTGACGAGGTTGTTGTGGTTCGACAGCTTGTTGATGGTTTCGTCGGTGGCCTACGTGCAATAATGTATGATGTGCCCAACCGCATCGCTGGCACATATCGGCACTAGTTACTGCGATGAGACCGTGTCAGGCAATTGCCGCAATATCCATGTTGGCGTACGACTCTTCTACGCCCTTCAACACTCATGTCTTAAAATCTTTCGCAGTAGCGTAGAGAGTGGAAACGTCAACAAATAAGATATTGATCAATGTCTGGGCTTCCTGGGAGTAAAATAAATATTAATATGAGAGTAAATATGGTAAGTGTAGAAGAGCAATGTTATTGGGAAATTTGAGGATGTGAGAGTTAAATGTCTAAGGATGGAACATTTGTTTCATTACGGAGAACACAAATGCATTTTAATAGTCCCAACGAAAGTTTTTATGTTAGCCACGCGGACGAGACCATCAGGACCGCCATAAATTTGGAAAATACGACCTAATCTCCATACGTGGGGAGGGAGAAGATCGTCTTTTACGACAACGAGCTGACCAAGTCTCACATTTTCCTCATGATGTTGCCATTTGTATCTTCGTTGCAGCTCCTTTAAATATTCATCCTTCCATCTTTGAGCGAATTGGAGTTGAATATAATTGAGTTTCTCCCAACGATTTCTTAGTGGCATTGATTCCATGCTCACTTCGGGTATAGAAATCAAAGGGGTGCCACGTATGAAATGACCGGGAGTGAGAGCCAATAGTTCATGTGGGTCATCTGTCATGGAAGAAAGTGGACGAGAATTTAAGACAGATTCTATTCTATTTAAATGGGTGGTGAACTCTTCGAAAGTGAACTTTTGGTTTTGGGCAACCTCTTTGAAATGTATTTTAAACGACTTCACGCCTGCTTCCCATAATTCGCCCATATGTGGAGCATTTGGAGGAATAAACGACCACTTAAAACCATGAGAGCCATATTTGGCTGCGATGTCTGTGGAAACGGTTTTGAGGAACTCTTCGTACTCTTTTCTAAGAGAACTTTCCGCACAGACGAAGTGAAGGCGGCCAAAAACGGTCCAGAAGTCAGATCTGAACAGAGTTCGAGATGCAAAGCTTTGGCATTGAAGCACATAAAAACACAAACATAACTTTTGTGAAAAGGGGCGTTTCGAAGAATGGAAGTTTTGTGGAAAATGGTCCAGCGAAGTCCAATCCAGTTACAGCAAAGGGAGGAGAAAAGGTGCATCTTTCCAACGGAAGTGCGGCCATCATTTTGGTTCTAACTCCTTTTTTTTTGTAAATTATGCATGTTTTACAATTTCTAAGACAATATTTGATGCCTGATCTAAGGCGTGATATGTAATATTCACTTTTTATTGTTCTAAGCATTAAGTTAATAGGTTGGAAATGTCTCCAAATTCGGAGCCATCGTTGAACGGATGGCGGGTATTCATACAATAGGGCCGACGAGGTCGACGGATTACCTTTCGGATGTAGCAGACCCCCTAATGGAGGAGAAAATATATTTTAAAAAAAACTATAAGAAAAGATATTTAAAAGAAGAAATAATAAGAAAAGATGGGAGATCTCCCCATGTGAAAAAAATAAAATAGCAATGAGAAAGATGGGAGATCTGCTCACGTTTTAAAACTGAAAATGATTGTAAAAAAAATTTTAAAAAATATATAATAATAATTAGAAAAGATGGGAGTTCTCCTCACGTATGAAAAGAAAATACAATGAAATGAGGAAAAGATGGGAGGACTCCCAACATAAAAAAAAATATATATATAAAGAATGAAATAAGTAAGAAAAGATGGGAGTTCTCCTCACGTAAAAAACAAAAAAAAAGAGAAGACTCCCCATGTAAAACCAAAAAAATGGGGGAAAAAATATATATATATGTATAAAAAAACAAGAAAAAATGGGAGGCCCCACCCCCGTGAAAAAGAAAAGAATAATAAGGGTAAGGAAAGATGGGAAGTTTCCCCTTGTAAGAAAAAAACATATATATATATATATATATATATATATATAAATAAGAAGGAAAAGATGGGAGGTCGCCCCATGTATAAATAATTAAAAGAAAAGATGGGAGTTCTCCCCGTGAAGAACATACATATTCAAGTGCACCAAATTTGAAACTGTCTTCCGATCGGGATGAAATTTGCACCAAGGTTAGTGCTATTGGATAGTAGTTTAGACACAATTTTTCAACAAGATCGGTCAATATCTCTCTGAGTTTGAGGGGATCAAAATTTGACATTTTGGCCAAACAGGTGTTTTTCTCATCCATGTAACTTATTTCCTATTGTTCTTAGAAAATTTTCTCCCAAATAGTTTAGATAGCTATTTCTTCAATATTTCGGAAAAAAATACTTTAAAAAAAAATTTTTGTAGACTTTTTTTTTGCTAAATCAAAGCATTTCTTGCCTTTTTTTTCATAAGAAAGCTTAGGATTTTTCCTTTAAGAGCTTTTTGGTCGCTTAGTGGGATGGGAGTGGGATATCTATCAAAATAAATGTTTTGTAACTCAAGACAACGGTTTTTCAATTTTTCACAAATGCACTATTTTGAATTTTTTCCTATTTGTGTGTAAAACCTTACAAATAAAACTTATACTAAGAAACTAGACAATTAACCTTTCCGAAGGTATATAACATACCTTCATAAGATAACAGAAGAGAATGGTTCTCTGTAACCTGAAAGAGTTATTTGCAATATTTCAATCTGAACACGAGGATGTTAAAATTGGCTTCACGAAATTTACCCAAATGAGGCCAAAACATTGCGTTTTGGCAGGAAGCAGCGGAACTCTTTAAATCGAGAATATATAGAGGAGGTCAAATTTGATCTTGGATTCAGACTGACAGATGCACATTGAAAACAATCGTTTTAAATGTGGATGATTTTGTGGAAGAAATGTGTACAGGATTGCTAAACTTGAGAACCCATGACTTTTTAGTCAAAGAGCGATGGTCATTCTTCAAGGATTTAAAGATACATTTGAAGTTTGGTGAATTCGTTATTTCATATGATTTCGCAGAAAACTATAAATATGTTCTTCAGGATGCCATACAAGCATTCCACTTCAATAACGACCAAGCAACTATATTCACAGTAGTTATTTACTACATGAAAGATGAAAAACGGGAACACAAAAGTATGGCAATCATATCCGACGATTTAAAACATGATACCGTTATAGTTTATGAGTACCAGAAGATAATACTAAAATATCTAAAATCTAAATTTACAGTAAAGAAGGTATACTACGTTTCGGACGGAGCTCGTCAACATTTTATAAACAAAAGTAGCTTCGCAAATCTTATGGCTCATGAAAAAGATTTTGGAATGCCAGATGAGTGGCATTTTCATCCTACTGCTCATGGTAAAGGTGCATGTGATGGTATTGGAGCAAATCTTAAAAGAAATGCAGCGAAGTGTAGCCTCCAGTGCTTTCATCAAGATCGCATCTTAGATGCGACTGCTTTATTCCATTGGGCAAAGAATTATTGTAAAGAAACTAAAATAGTTTTTAGTAGCAAAGAGGATCATCAGGAAACATTGAAACTAGAACCTAGTAACGCCGAGAAAGAATAAACAAAAAAAACGGAGTAAATAAAGGCGACAAAAAAGCTGGATGAAAGACTGGGTATTTAAAAATTTACAAGACTTAAATACTTCATCAGCTACAACAAATTAAGTGTAAAAATAGTTATGATATAAATGGATCGAATGTAATTAAGATTAAATTTTATTAAATTATTTATCTTTTTATTATTAATATTATTATTATTATATATTAATTTAATTATTTATTTATTTTATTAATTTATTTATTTATTTGGTTTCCTGCACAACAAGACTAAGAGTCTTGTAATTAAAGTACAGGATCGGTATAATGTGATACAGTATTTCATGAAAATATAACATAGTTTATAATTTGTATAAAATAAGATAACAAAAATTATTTTACATACATATATTCAAAACAAAGCAAAGTTTAAACAATATTTAAATGGTATTGAAAAATTGGAAAACTTGTTTCCTAAAATGTCCTGCGTTGCTTAAATATTGTAATATTGGCGGTAGTTCCAAGTTCCAAAGACGTATGCAATGTATATAGAACTGCCATTCAGAGACCAAACTTTTATGTCTTATTTGAATTATAGAATTATTTCTTCTTGAATTAGAAAAGGATATTCGATTAAAAAGATATGTAGGCTCACGTGTAAATATAATCTTATGCATCAGTATCAATGATCGTATCTTCAAGAGATCGCAAAAATTCACACCGTAAAGTTTTCGCGCATACGGTGTTATGTGGGATGATCTTTTCAAATTGTAGACGTATCTCAATATAGAATAAAACGTAGTTGTTAATTTCCTAGAGCTAATAGAATCACAGCTAGCAAATAGTTCGCATCCGTACAACAAAGTTGGAATTATATGACATTTATATGATCAGACCAGATGAGAGTTTTATTGAAAATAATTCCAAGATTTTTGGTTTATTGTGTAATTTCAATAATTTGACGGTTAAGCATAATATCTGGTATAACAAGGGAAGACACTGATCTTCGAGTAATAACGATGCATTTAGACTTTGAAGGATTGAGACATAGCCCATTTGCCAGAGCCCATAAATAAATTCGATTAAGATCTACATTTAGGTTCGCAACACAGTTATTTAGTTCATCGAAATGACTACAAACATAAAGTTGCACATCATCAGCATACATATGAACTTTACAATACGAAAGTTGCCTAGGAAAATCATTTATATATATAGTGAAAAGAAGTGGTCCTAGAATCGAACCTTGCGGAACGCCCTTTTTTACTGGAAGCACATTTGATATTTTATTATTGGCGTTAACGTATTGTTGTCGATTTTCTAAATAAGACGATATAAGACGAATTGCGGAAGGAGAGAAACCAAAAAAAGTTCTTAGCTTCATGCAGAGTATTTCATGATTCACAGTATCAAATACCTTCGAATGATCTAAGAGCACTAGAAATGCAATGTTACCACTATCAATATACCCACGAATATCTTCAGACACATCAATGAGTGCAGTTATGCAGCTATGTTTAGGACGAAAGCCTGATTGTCTGTCTGAGAGTAGGCCCATATTCTTGACATGTTTTCTAATTTGCTGATGCAATAACCTTTCAAGCACTTTAGACAAGTATGGTAGGATAGCAATGGGACGATATTCTTTATTTGATTTAGGAATAGGTAAAATTTTAGCATTTTTCCAACTTTGAGGAAATACACTTTTTGTGATAATAGTGTTAAAAATATGGGTAATTTGAGGTAGCAGTTGAGGGATAATTTCCTTTAAGAATCTGGGATGTATGTTATCAGAACCAACAGCGTTAGATTTCACAGCTTGGCATGTGGAAAGTACTTCCAGTTGGTTTACGCATTGAAAACAAAAAGCATTTTCCGATAAAGTTGAACTAACATCAGTATTGCGGGTATAATATCCACCGTTTATGGGGATGTCAGGGATATTTGTAAAAGATTCGTTAAGCGAATCAACATTTATGTCAGAATTGACAATTTCCTTACATTTGCCGACACCAATTTCTCGTATGAGTTTCCACGTTTTTTTAGAGTGTGCAGCAGAAATAAATAGGCTAGAGTAGTATGCAGATTTAGCAGTTTTTATCATTTTATTTACTTGTTTTCTAGCTTTGGAATATTCGTCATATAAATTATCTGTTTTAAACAGTTTCCAACTTTTAAAAGCTTTATCCCTTTCACAGATTTTATCCTTAATCTGTTGATTAAACCAGGGTTTATTTTTGTAATTGTATTTTGTTGTTGTGGAACACATGTGACAAATTTTGTTCTAAAAAATGACTTGATTGTCAACCGAAGGCATGTAGTAAATGGAGTCCCAAGCGATTTTAGATAATTCGAATAACATCGCGTTTCGATCCATTTGTTTAAAATCATAATAAGTAACAACGTCATCCACCACTTGCATTTTAAAGTCAAATGATAGAAAAATTAAGTCGTGCTTTGAAAAACAAGGTGCTGAGAGCTGATCATAGAGTAAGACTTTCTTTTTGCTACTGACAAAGAAAAGATCAAGTAACGAGTTACTTGTAGCAGTAAAATGAGTTGGAACTGTAATGTTAGTTGGAGAAAGGCCAATTGATTGCATTATGTCAAGTAAAATAGTCTCATTGATAACGTTTGAATTAAAATCCCCACATATTAAAATATCTTCATAACTGAGAGTTATAGTTTCAAGTATATTTTGAAAAACATCAAGGTCTATTCTTTTATTAGGTCTATAAACACATCCAACAAGTAATTGTTTTCCATGGGACGAAACTTCAACAAATATATGTTCAACCTTTTCATGAGGTTTAGATTTGCTATGAAATTTACACATAATGCCTTTTCTGACAAAAATAGCTACACCACCACAACGAGTATTCCTATCACAGCGAAAAATTTTGAATCCGGTTAATCCAATCATTTTATCATCAACTTTTTCATTGAACCATGTCTCCGAAACACATATTATATCAACACCTGAGTTCTCAAATATAAACCTAAATTCATCAATCTTATTATTAAGACTCTGCGCATTAATATGGCATATATTTAAACCTGATCTCTGTTTGCATAAAATATGAATAAGATTATAAGTTACGTCTTTGGAACTGAAAGATAAACTATCGCCGTTCAAAATCATTATGAAGGATTAAAAAAGCAACGCAAGGATAAAGAAGGAAGAAATTTACAAAAAGTGTTAGAAAATCTAAAAAATATATCAAATTTGTTACGTATATAAAAAATAGTAAAAATAATACTAATAGAAGAATTAATAAATGAAGACAGAAATACCAATTTACTATTAAAACCATTACCAAATCATCAGTTGTTGGCAGGAAAACATCCATCAGGAAATAAATTGTTTAGTCCTTCAATAGTCTCAACTCTAACTGGTTCGTCATTACCATTGAATCTAATATATACTAAGCCTCGAGTAGTGTATGCTGTTTTTATCAGCCCTTTCTTTTTAAATTCAATTGCAGATCGAAGTATTTTATGATTAGTGGTGGTCAAGTTTTCATTGACGTAGAAGGTGCGATCGCCACCAAAGCCGAAATGTGATAGTTTCAGTTCAGTCTTGTACGCTTTACGGTAATTAGAGAGACATTTCAATATAAAGTTTTTGTCGAATGAGGAGTTTGAGTTTGACCATAATCACTGCATCAGGAGAAAAATTTTTATCTTTGTTATTGTGGTTCTGGAGACGATACAGAGATTTAATGGCAGGTGTTGGAATATTTAAAACGTCACATATTGCCTGAAATACTTCAAACAAATTTTCATCTTTTTTATAAGGTATGCCATTAATACGAAGATCTGACGCGACGACAGAATTTTCCTGTCGCTGTATTTGTGTTTTTAAATTCTGTACCTCACTCTTAAGGCTACATTAATTAATTATATTTTGTATGTTTGTATGTATGTTATTGTTGATGTATTCAGTTTCTGATACAGCATTCAAATTGTCAATGCTGTTTCTGCTGTTGTTGTTGTCGTCGTGGGTGTTGTTGTAATTCATTTTGTATTTGTTTCGTAAATAATGATTCACACAAAGCGTTAATTTTATAAGTTTTGATTTGTATTGTATTTGATGAGAGGTTATTTTAAAAAGAGCAACTCACATAAGGCGACAAACCACAATAATTTTGTTTTTTTTTATTGACTTGAAGAGATGTTGTGTATTTTATAAAAGAAACTCTTAGTTCAATATGTGTATGTTTTGCTTGTTTTTATTATTTTTATTATTAGTTTTGAATTTAGAAGGAAAATGTTTTGTTATATGAACTCTTTTAATATTGTTAACTTAGATTGACACTAATATTATTACAAATAAATAAAAAATAATAATTTTTCAACATTTCTATAGAAAAAAAGTGATTTTTTTACTGAAATTTTAGTTGGGTATCTTACATACCTTCGGAAAGTTTAATTTGTCTAGTTTCTCAGTATAAGTTTTATTTGTAAGGTTTTACACACAAATAGGAAAAATTCAAAATAGTGCATTTGTGAAAAATTGAAAAACCGTTGTCTTGAGTTACAAAACATTTATTTTGATAGATATCCCACTCCCATCCCACTAAGCGACCAAAAAGCTCTTAAATTAAAAATCCTAAGCTTTCTTATGAAAAAAAAAGGCAAAAAATGCTTTGATTTAGCAAAAAAAAAGTCTACAAAAAATTTTTTTTTTAAAGTATTTTTTTCCGAAATATTGAAGAAATAGCTATCTAAACTATTTGGGAGAAAATTTTCTAAGAACAATGGGTAATAAGTTACATGGATGAGAAAAAACACCTGTTTGGCCAAAATGTCAAATTTTGATCCCCTCTAACTCAGAGAGATCTTGACCGATCTTGTTGAAAAATTGTGTCTAAACTACTATCCAATAGGACTAACATTGGTGCAAATTTCATCCCGATCGGAGGACATCGGTTTCAAAAGTTGGTGCACTTGACATGAAACCCCCCATATATATATATTAACATACATATTTCTTTAAAAAAAAGGAAATATAAATATATAAAACATACATATGTTTGAAAAAAAACTCTAGAATTAATATAAATTAATATAAAAGAGAAAAGGAAAAATTAATATAAAAAAAAGAAAAAAAAAACAAATATGTCATTATATATAAAAAAGTATTCAAGTTAGGTGGGAGGACGGGAATTATTCGCAATTTAGTTTAAAGGGAAAAAATACCTAAAGGGAAAAGAAAATGTATATATATATATATTGAAATTAGATAGATGAAAGGACGGGGAGTATCCCCAATTTAAAATTTATATTATAAGAAATGTATAAAAGAAAATTTTACTGTTATTATAATATAAGAAAATATATGTATAGCGAGTTAGGAGTTTCGTTTTCTTTGTAATGATTTGTAAAAATATTTAATGTTTTATAGTTGGTTATGTTAGTAAAGTTAGGGAATTCCAACCCAAGTCCACTGGGAGCGAGGCTGATCAGCATCCATCCAGAAAGCGGCAACTTTCAACATTCATCAAGGAAGCAGCTGAAAGCAGTGGCCCGTCATGATTAAGGAGTGGCCACAAGGCAGAGATAAGAGTGCAATGTCTCGAGCAAAGAGCTATCGATTAAAGATCAACTGAAAGAGAATTTTGTATGTGATGGATTGGCTATTGGGGAATACCCGCGCAAATTGAAGCGGCCGTTGTGAGAAGATATGGTTGTTTTGGGTTAGTTGGCAAGATGGTTATTGGGGCAAGAGGTCAGATTGATTCATAAGCTATATTTTTTGTCCCGAGTCAACAATGAAAGGTTGCCTAGGTTGATCCAGCAGTGCAACATGCCTGTTTATTTGGTCAGGAACGTTGTCAAGAAAGAATGATCAACATGAACTACGTCGAGGTGACCAAGCGGCAATGAGGTAACAGTGTGCGTCATTTGCATCATTGGAAATGATCGAAGCATGGCCCGGGCTTATATTGAATATTACGGTGAACGCCAACGAATTATGAGCTCGATACGCCAATGCTCGTGAGAGATTGCATTTTCGCCGAAAGTATTGTCATGAGTTTGCATCAGGCCAAACTTCATTTTGTTTGTCATTATTCTGTATTGGAACTCGAACATCAATGTCGTCGGATCACCATTTTTGTTTCATGCAAGCGACAGGCCAGAACTTGTCCTTCGTAGCAAAGCAGCGCGCCTAAGACCGGTTTCACGAAGCAACAAGCCGACGGTTGGTATGATGCTGTATTAGAACCGAAGCACAAGAGTTGTTATAAGTGACACGGTAGGGGTTAACCGTCATGCGGTACAAGAACGCATGCTAGAATAAAAAGGCGCGACGTGGTGCCTAACCGTCCTGTAAACGGACAGCGATTGTCGCAATTGTCGTCATTAGTAGTAACTTCATTCTCAACATTGATTCCGGCTTCGTTCTTATCGGTTTGGTCATTACCAGCAGCCTTATCACCATTGTCATCATCAGAAGCAACATTATCATCAACATCAACATCATAATCAGCATCAACATTATCATCATCA
The DNA here is from genome assembly GCA_963682025.1 of Cordilura impudica. Taxonomy (NCBI): domain Eukaryota; kingdom Metazoa; phylum Arthropoda; class Insecta; order Diptera; family Scathophagidae; genus Cordilura; species Cordilura impudica. The sequence goes on from OY821518.1 coordinate 184,746,229, forward strand.
TCAGAAGCAACATTATCATCAACATCAACATCATCATCAGCATCATTATCAGAAGCAACATTGTCATCAACATCATCGTCAGCATCAACATCATCACCACCATCAGCGGCAGCAGAAGAAGCGTGCCAGTTCAGTGCCACTGGTAAACGATGTGGAAATCGTTTCCGTGAAAAGGGGGAGGAATGTTGTGAAACAGAGTTTCACATGTATAGAATGTAGTGTAAAATAGTATAAGATTAGTTTAAATTTAGTATAGAGAATACAATATAATTGATACAATGTATCAATATAGAATATATAATAGACAGATAATAATATAATGTATAATTTATATAATATATAATTTAATCTAATAATAATAATAATATATATTAATAATAACAACGTATAATAATAGTAACATATAGTAATATATATCAATATAATATATGATAATAATAATAATAAGAATTATTTAAACAATGAATGTGAACTCATTTAATTTAAAGCGATCGATTTTTCTCGAGCGTAATTATTAAATGTTTGTTCACAAAACATACATTTTCAGCCGCGATTTGCTGTAATCCAATTTGGCATGGTAACGTACGTTACCATGCGTTGTCTTATTTGCTTATGTTTGTTTTTTTTTTTTGTCACCTCCAATGTGGAGCAATATGATATTGTCATGTGCTAAGTTTTTTATGTATATTCTTTTTGCATTTTTGTGCAATAACATTGACTTAGTTTCTTTTTAGTAAACTTCCGCGTATGTTTAGCGGAGTGGTTGCAGTAGGTCGCGACCATGAAAATGTATGTCTCTTTTTTTTTTCTCACGGTTTATTTTAGGTACTTGCATTATTATTACACTGTGGAACAAATTCAGGTTTGCAAAAGTAAGGTCGATTCTGAGAGTGAGGGGTGAAAATAGAGGCTAAATTAGAAGACCCGTATCGCGGCGTTTGTTTATGTTAGTTCGAATTTTTTTTAATCGACCTTCGAACTTTGCATTCAAATGCCGATTTTCAGCTTATTGTTTATATGGTTTTTTGGCTATAACTCGTCCACTAATTGATATTTTTTCAATCTCTAAAGCCAAATTATTGCTAGGGACCTATGCAAAAATTAAAATTTTTAAAAAATTGATTTAGAAAATTTAGAAAGCACGAAAGACTTAGTTTTGTTGAAAACATTTTCAAAAAGCATGAAAAAAAAAATAATTTTTCCAACATTTTGCTTCATAAGCACCACAAAAATCTTCTAAATCAATTTTTTTTTTAAATTTTAATTGTGCACAGGTCTCTTGCAAAAACTTGGCTTTTACGGATTGAAAAAATATTAATTAGTCGACGAGTTATAGCCAAAAAACCATATAAACAATATGCTGAAATTCGGCATTTGAATGCAAAGTTCGAAGGTCGATTAAAAAAAATTCATTGTTGTTGTAGCTATCTTTATTTAGTTTTAAGATTTAATATAAATAAAAGGGGAAAAGTCAGAACAGTAGCAGATGAAGACAAGAAAGCATGCTGTTCTGACTTAAACCGTTGGTACGCAATCTTGTCTTGCTTTGCTCTCTTATTTTTCTTTTTCAGCTACATAAACGCCGTTTGGGCGTTGATAGACAGCGCCTGCCAGCGCTGGAACATAACAGGCAAACACGCGGTTAGGGCCTATTAGGGATTTCTTTTTCAGAATATAGGACCTCAACATTAATGGCGCAGCCGGTAGGATGCGTCATTTATTTCGTTTCAGGATTTTAGGACCTAACATTAATGGCGCAGCCGGTAGGATGCGTCATTTATTTCGTTTCAGCTGTTTAGGACTATAACATTAATAACAGAATATAATAACAGAATATAACAGACGACTGTTAGGGTATTAGGGAATTTAGATCAGTGCTTGGTCTTTTGGGATTTAGGGACTATAACAGTTGAACTGGCGGGAAGTATTATCGGGAGGCGTTCGTTGAAATGCAGATCAGAATTTGAGATTCGTCCGTTAGCTCTAGTTATGTTATTTCCACCAGCAAAGGGATTGAGAGTGTAAAGAGAGCTCTTTTTGTTGACAACTTTGGAAGCTTTAAGTGACAATTGTTCTCTATAGTAATATTTCTATTGTGTGAGAGTAATTAAAAGATTTTTAGTAATGAGGAACTTTTTTTTATCAATTGATGTTGCATATTTCGTCCATAATACTCTTAATTCGGCATTGGGGTTGGTTTTGGGATAACTGTAGTTTCTGAGACTGGGGATAATTTTTTCTGGTTAACACGAGACTTTTATCTTGTTAATAAATCTTAAGGAATAAGATAACAATCTTATAGATTCATCCCATTATGAAAAAACTTTTAAAACGTCATATATTATATTATATTATATTATATTATATTATATTATATTATATTATATTATATTATATTATATTATATTATATTATATTATATTATTATTATATTATATTATATTATATTATATTATATTATATATCATATTATATTATATTATATTATATTATTATATATATTATATTATATTATATTATATTATATTATATTATATTATATTAT